>WBNO01028040.1:18125-81923 GCA_013400575.1 Peucedramus taeniatus
TGTCTAGAAAACTCCTTGTTTTTGTCCTGCCTTGTAACAGCTTAAAAATGAGTGGTTCAGGGTGGAAGGAGAAGTCCAGTTGTTTGAAGGAAAGGTCCAGTTGTTTGAATGGAAATCTTGATACCCTCCTCTGATATGATGAATAAAATGTGTCCCATATCAGCACCAAGTGTTGTTAATCCAGTCATTACAGATTTTTTTTCCATGTTAATGTATGAGTTTGTAGAGTTTACAAATTCAGGAAGTTAAGATTATGGGAAATAAGGATTGCACTACTCCTATCGTATGTCACCACTGTAATCTCTTACTGCTTAACTTTAATTAATATTCAGAACTTTGAGGAAGTATGGTATATGATTGTGATGTGTATGGTACATATTTGGCATCATAGGAGGGGATCCTTGGAGACCAGGCAGGGAAGATGAACCTTTACCACATCCCTGAGGATTTCTGCACAGGGCACTTGAGCCCCAGCATGCGTCCAGCCTTTGGAGTGCAGCCACTGGGAGCAAATCAAGGAAGCTTGTTCATAATCAGTTTTAATAACTATTCTCTCCTTTCGTCTCCAGAACAGGAAATTAGTGTGAGAGCACAAAGGAACCAAGGTGTGAGAAGATACAGTGGTAAAAGAACATATTCTGACTTGAACCATTTCACAGATGGGAAAACTGAGGCATAGAAAGATGACAGCCCGAATGGAATCTACTCTGTGAGAGTGGAGGTGGATTATTTTGAACACACAATACCCTCTCAGTTTTCATTTCCACATTTTTGTTCCACCCACAGATTCATTGGGGAAATTGCTAATACTGAAGGCAGTCAAATCTATTCTAATCTTATAAGCAGTGGAAGCTGAAAATGCAGTTTTGTAGCAATGTGCTTGTTTTTCCCTTGCTTTCAGGCTAAGAAATACAGATTGCATTACAGATACTCGTTGTAGGTCCTTTGTGTAACTTTTAAAGATATGTTGGCAGGATAAGTTGCTGTATATTGTATTCCTGAACAATGCTAAGTATTTTGGTCAAGTGTACTTTTTTCTTGGGATATTTTTGTATGTGCTATTGAAGTCTTTAAATGCTCAGATAGTGACTCACCTGCATCCTTTCAAAGAGTTTATCACTAATCTCTGAAAATCATTACACCAAGGTTTTATTAAAAAAAAAAAAAGTAGCCCCATGTCTATGTATAGGGCTAGAATCCAAACGTTTTTCTTCTTATCATTAAGAATGTTTTAGAGCTCTTTCCCTAGGATAAGTTCAGGGTGACCTGAATGAATGGTCCCTGGGAGTGCTAAGGAAATTTAATGTTTATGAAAATTCATTGAAAAAGATAGCATGTAGCTAACATGTATATAATGCTTCCAAGTAAATGTGATTGTTTCAAAGGGGAAAAGAAAAACAAATAAAGCCCTATGAAAACCCCACCACGGTGCAAAAAGGTGAAAAAGGGATAAAACATTTGAGGGTGGTGAGGCCCTGGCAGAGGCTGCCCAGAGAAGCTGTGGCTGCCCCATCCCTGGAAGGCCAGGTTGGACAGAGCTTGGAGCAGCCTGGGACAGTGGAAAGTGTCCCTGCCCATGGCAGGGTGTTGGAATGAGATGATCCTAAAGGTCCTTTTCAACTGAAGCCATTCTATGATTCTATTATTTTATGATTCTATGAAATTATTGTAATAATATTGTCAGCCACTCATCTCCACTTGAAATCATACAATTTGATTAGTCTGCATTAAAAAAAAAAAGCACAATAGACAAAAATTTCCAGTTTTCTAGAAAAGAGAAATAAAAGTGCTTAGAAGTGGAAAAATGAGACACTGAAAAAGGTTGTGGTTCTTATGAGGGGTCAAATAGGAAGGAGCTTAGTACATGTGTGCAAAATGCTGTAAGGCACTGGAAGAGGGAAAATAGGGAGCTACAGTCAATCTTTCAACTATAATAGAACTATTAATTAAGTTAAAAAATGATGACATGCAGCGTAATAAGATTGCAGATGCCATAGACTTAGGTAGGTGGGAAGAAGGGACTAGCCATTCAAATGATCAATAAAACATCAGCACTTTTCAGGCAGAGGAAAATATTAGAGCTCTTAATCTTTTCCTGTCAAAATATATGCGAACTCTTAGCAAGGATTAGACAGAATTCCTCCTCAAAATCAGTAAATGAGTTGCTATCTGAATTTCCTCATGCTTTCATCTGGCACTGGTCCCTTCAGAGACTGGATTTCCAGATGATGTTTGCATTAACTTAGCCCATGTAGTGCTCTTGCTCCTAGGAAAACACCCCTATTCAGAGGCATCTGGTGGAGAAAGGGGACATCAGGTACCTTTATAAATGCTGGGAAACTGAACTGGCAGCACAAAATCCAGCAGCAAATTTTGGTAGAAATGTTCAAAAGAGAATCTTCTTTTATCATTTGCTTTTCCCTTGATGAAAGGTACCTAAAGCACCATTGAAGAAGACACTGACTTGCTACTGCTTTGACTGATTAAGTGGTTCATATTTTCAAAACATCCTGTAGGCAGCTCATTCAGACCAAGAGGGAGAACTTCTGCTGTAACTATAGCTCCTTCCTGTCCCACATGTCATATTGTAAAATCTGTGTTATCCAGTTTCAAAAATAACTCCTTCAACAGTGTCAAAAAACATATGGCAAACATCACCCCCACACATCTCATTCTATTGTCATCACCCATTTATGTCAAAGGGAATTAATATCCTAGGCACTCCTTAATCTTCAGGATGGACTGGAAGAAAATGCAGTAGAAATACTGTCCTGCAGCTGTCTCTGCACATCCTCTACTTTTGAAAATCCTCTACTTTTGAAAGCTGGTTATTCTTCTCAACTAAAACATCAAAATGCAAAAATAACTAATTTTGTCTTTTAGCAGTATTTTTTCTTATCTCTTTACTCTGTCAGCAAGCAGCAGTTTTTTCCTCCTGTCCATTTATAGTATGATCTCTTCAAAGAATTATTTTGTTCTGTTTTGTAATGGAAATGATAACTGATTCTTCATTCCATTTGTGCTTCTATTTGCCCTGTAAATACAAACCTTGCTCCTTGTGTGACCAGCTACCTGCCACAGCAGAGACTCACCTTAGACAAGGATTTGCCTCCATTCTGCCACTGTCTTGTCTCATTTATGTGAGAAATTTTGAATCCCTATCTGCTTGTTTCTCCTAAAGCTATTGCTAGTATTCTGTTTTATATCCCTTGTCTTGTTCTGTTCTGTCTTTGCTCTTGGCCTTTTTCAGCAGTAGATCTTGAGCTTTAGAAAGTTGAAAGGTATCTGATCCCAGATTAAAGTTTTCAGTACTCCAGGCCACTGAATTTTAAAAAATTCTTAATGACCTATACTGTATTGAAACAAATATTCAGTTGAATAGCTGTTTTATATAAATAGCTGGACACCCAACCTAGCAAATTATGTAAGCATGTGTTTGTCTCCTGTGCTATTCAGCAGGGCACT
The DNA here is from genome assembly GCA_013400575.1 of Peucedramus taeniatus. Classification (NCBI taxonomy): domain Eukaryota; kingdom Metazoa; phylum Chordata; class Aves; order Passeriformes; family Fringillidae; genus Peucedramus; species Peucedramus taeniatus. Next base: position 21,591 of record WBNO01028040.1, read on the forward strand.
GAAGAAGGAATTTAGCATTAAACTTGCTGAGGCCCACTAAAGTCAAGCAGTTTGTTTGAGAGACATGCCAAACAGAGGTGGATTGCTGAAAGAAATCCTTCATTTTGCAGTTTGAAGCATAGGAGGGAAAAAAAGAGGGAAAATACAGACACTAACAAGGAGATTGGAGTTCTAGACTGAACACTTCCCCTCTCATCAGATATATTTAAATATTGTCACTGAAGTTATTAATTTGGTTGCTTTTTTTTTCCTTTTTCTTTTTTTAAGGAAGTATATTTAACAAAAATTGGAAATCAGAGTGAGTAATGATATTTACATTGAATTTCTCTGGATTTAGTTTTCTAGCAACTGAGCCTAGTTGAGAGGCACAGACAGTGACCTCCACAAAAGATTCTCTTATGGTTCATATTGTGTTTTCCATTTGATTCTACAACTCCTGCTCCTTGGGTGAGCACACACTGTCATCCACCCATAGAATTGTAACATGCTCTTGTATTAAATGTAAGGAAGAATTCTGAAAAGTGTTTGGGGGAAACTTTTGCAGGAAGTGACACACAGCATATTTAACGGGAAGTATACATTTCAGAAATGTAATAGTAGACAGAAAAATGTGGGTATTTTTTCCAAGTTCCTAGTTTTATTACAATATGGATGGCACCTTTACTTTGCTAAGCTGACAATTATGTCTATTTAGGTATAATAGTGACATATGTATTTTCATGTTCCAGCAGGAGAGCAGGTGTTCTCTTTTTTTAACAAGTAAAATAGGTAAATGCTGAAACTGGCATTTTGGAAGGCTTGTTGTTCCACTCATTCCTTAATTCTCTGTCAACAGGATGATGAAGTGTTGACATCTCAAGCATTTGGCAACTAGATACAAATAAATTGTCTTGTCAATTTGCAAAACATTACTATTTTGTCTTCATACTAAAGTGTAGACATTATTAAATATAATTTAAGATACCAGAAAGGCCTTCCCTAATAAGATTACCTGAAACCTTGCACTTAGCAGTGCTCTGTGAAAACTGTGACTTTGACTTAATAATTAATAATTTTTCATGTGTTTGCATCTTCTCTTCAATCAGCTTTCTGATAATATTTCATTAACTGTTTTTAAATTTAAAAACTACAATATATCAATTTGTTCCCAAAGAGAAGGAATTACTTTTCTCAAAGAAATCAGGATAGCTTTAAAACATGATGTAATGTAATAATTTTACCACCTAGAACAATAAAATTAAAAAATAAGGTTACATTAAAACTGCTGTGTTTAGCTATGAGTGCTTTACATGATGTAGTCCTTACAGTTCTGGAAAAGAATTACTAGTTTGATAAATAATATTTTAGTGGATTAATTACTATTCCTTTAAGATAACTGACTCATAAATACAAATATGGTTCATTGAGAGTCCACAGTAAAAATTTTGTTTTCTGTTTATCCAGTATGCACAGGAAGGAAAGGTCAGGGCTAAAGGCAGAAAGTTTAGAAATCCAGGACAAAAAGTTATGATACATAGTATGTTTTAAATTTTTGCAGCTGTTGCCATCCTTCTTTCTGTACTATCCAGATGTACCAAAATTCTTGTTTTTAATCTGGCTAATGTCAAATTGAACACTAAACATTTCACACACACAATTGAAGTCACTCTTGATTTCTTCACCTTCATTCTGACTTGGACATGGATCAAATTCAAGACCTAATTTTTTCAGTCGAGTTACTCTGCAGATATCAGGGACAAACACAGTACTAAGAAAAAACTTAGGTTCTGCTGGATAATTTTTCCATTGTTCTGCAGTGAGATTGTCTTTAACTTACATTTATGTTGTGCTGCTTTTTTAAAATCAGATTGATAAAAATTGAGTAAAATAAATGCTTTGCTATTTTACTCTTATTATTAAAAAAAAAAAAAAAAAAAAAAAAAAAACAACAAAGAAACCCTCAGATCCAAAAATACATTATCAATCTGTTTGTTTAGTCCTGACCTGTCTGTGAAATATTGTAACCTCTATTCAAATTCTTTTCAGGTTTGGTAATAGATACCCCTTTACCTTGTTCTGAGACTTAGTGGGTCTGTAAGTTGGTATCTTTCTGCCAGTTGTATTTTCCTAGCATTTCTTTTCTAAATGTAAAATGGTATTTCTTCAAAATAGTGAATTTTCAGAAAAAGCTCTACATGTTCATCATCACAATGCACCAGCTGAAATATATCCCAGTAATTCACAGGAACTATGAATACATAGGGAAGATAAAACATTAGCACTCTTGCATGAAAACTTTGTTGGAAATAAAAACACAAACCCTTATTTATTTATTTATTATACAGGAAAGCAGGAGTTCTTTAGTTAAATATAAATTAATGATGACAGTCTGATTTAGGTAGTATAATAGTAAAAAGTTACATATGTACACATAGAAATTTGCCAAAAATGTTATAAGCCACGTGACTAATTTGGTCTCAACTATTTGTTGTCTTCTTACTTTAGTGAAAGAAATCCTGTACTTTGTTTTTTTTTATTAGCTGGTAAATATAGGAGTAATTACTTTGTATGTCAAATTATTGCCAAAGATTTGAAGATGCAAACAATCTCCAGACAATTAAATCAGACACTTCCTCAGTGGTGTTGGGAAAGTATGCAGGGAAAATTCTTTCCTCTCCTTCTCACCATTCTTCTCCTGCCAGGATAAAGCTGTTCTTTTTCTTCCTCTGCTTTCTCTCTCTCCCTCCCCACAGTCACTTAGAGCCAGGTCTTTCTTTTGCTCTCGACTTTATAAAGCCACCACCATAAGCATGTCTTTTAGCCAGCAAAAATCTGCTCTCTGTGAATAAATTTGCTGCTTTTATTCCTCATTTCCCTTTTGCAGGATTGGCCTGGATGGAAATTGCCCAAAGACAGCAATAGAACACCCTCTTCCATGAGAATTGTCTCCCAGTGCCACAGCCTAGAATCTGGCTGTGAAGCACCTTGTCCTTTTCTTCTGATGGGAACACCAGGAACTTGCCTGCCCTCAGTAGACAAAGTGCTGGGTTAGCCATTCCAGTTAAAGGTTAACTCTAAGAGCCCTTCAGTTTTGCAATCCTATTCTCTGAGGAAAATAATTTGTTGTACTGCACAGAAGCCTCAGTTCACATGAAATGAATTAATCTGCTCAGCTGAGGTAACTCATCTTCCCACAGTCAGCCTGGAACAGGTGTGGGGGAGAACTTCTAGGAGGCAGTCATCCTAACTGGCTGTTCCAGCCCTCTCCAGAGGGTCCTAACTCCTTCTGCTGGCTGTGCAGAGCAGATTGGCCAGCTAAGTTCTTAAACTTTGCAGAATTAGGCAGCTGGCGTGCAACCCAAGGGGTTTAGTCAGTGCTTGCATCGAAACTCAGGATTGCTGACGCTGCCAGACAAGGAGAGTAGAAGGCAGGATTTTGTCACCTGTTCTGTGAGAAGAGACCTGTTTCACACAGGATTCTGCCACTGGACAGTAAAGCCTTTGCTTCTGGATCCAGTGTGTGCATGTTTCTTCTTGATTTTTTTCCTCTCTTGAAAAGAAGCCGTAGGGTTATTACAGCCCTAGGTGATAGAGAGAGGCAGATTTGACCAAGAAAAACGTGCAATGGACTCAGATCATGAGAGAACAATAATGGGCAGGGTGAGGAGGAAGGAAAACAGATTTTTCAGAAGGTGTGTAACTGTAGCTTTGGGATAAGACAAATCGACTGCCCCAGTGACATTGAGAATATTTGTTTGTCCAATAAAACCTGCAACGGTAGATTTCCCACTGCCTCTCTCTCATTTGCTGTTTAAGTAGCTTTTGATTCTCTGCCCTTGGAGAGCTTTTGAGCAGACATTTCTATCTGCCCTACCCTCACACCACAACGTTCTCCAGCCTCTCACATGAAGGCGTCACTGTTGGTGTTTGTTCTGCCTTTTCATATCTAGGCAATCTTTCACCTAGCCAGGGCAGGTGTAATGTCAGGCTTATTCCATGCCAAAAGTAGCAGATACATGTTCCTGGATCAGTCCTTGCATTCTTATCCAACTTGTCAATACCTACGTAATATGTTTTCATGGAATTTTTTTTTTTTATCTGTACCACGAGCTGCAACATGTAAATGTTTGTGTCTGCAGTGAGTAGGTACTTTTCAGGGACATTTTTGGAAAAACAGGGTTGTACTTAATAAAAGGCTATCTGATTGTTAAACAAAAAGAGCAATTAATTTAATAGTGTTACTGCCACCATAATTATAATATTTTATTAATAAATACTGAAAATTTTAGAATATCTGGTTTTGTTGCTGCAATATTACATCTCCTGAGGAGGCATTTTCAGGATTAAATCATGTTGCCCTCTTTACAACTTCTGACTTTTAAAAATAAGTTTTGTCTTTTCTATTGGAAGCACTCATGTGGAAGCAGGTACTTCACTATGTGTCTTCTGCCTCATGGGTGTAGAAACAGAGGGGTGACTTAACAGTGATGGTGGGACAGATTATTTGTGCTCCTGTAATATAGACTAGCAGTTAGATTTGTAGAGTCCCAAAACTGAGGAGAAAACTTACATACCTTTGGCCCTTCTTTAGATTCAGTCAGTTCAATAAAGCTGAAGAGCTAAAATGCAGATGGGAGTTTTTGTCAGAACTTTCTGAAATTCAACAGTTGATATCAAAACATTGTGTAAACTTCATAGCTCCACAGTTCCAGGTTTTGGCTCGGGCTCTGATTGCACTTGAATTGTTTCCGAGTGATCAAAAGAGAAATTAATAGATGCCTGTAAGAAAGTTCACTTTATTCTATTTACAGTGGAGTCTAATCTCAAGACATTTAGATAACTGTGATAAACATCCCTTTGAACTGAACCTCACCTATTCCTGAAGGATTACAGAATGCTGGAGTCTGTGAAAGCATTAAATACAACTGCTGGCTCAGATTAATCAAACTTCTGCATTTAAGGCCTCACAAAGGGTTTCACAGAGCCTACAGAACTGCACCTTGTGCATCCCTTATGGGAGAGCAGCAGATAATTGTATTTTATTGAGAGTAGGTACTCTAAAAGATGGGGACTCACTGTCTTTAGCCATGGAGAGGTTGGAGAGGACAGAGGGAAGGTTTGTGCTTTCCAAAGCAGGCATCTATTAATAGAAATCAGAGCCTGGAATATATCCTCTGGTGTAGCCATAAGCAATTCAAAAACACAATTAACAAATATTCAGCGGATGTCATTTGTGTTCTAGGTTGTTAATGCCAGAAAGTTATTATTAGAACTATGAAGTACTTTGACAACTTGCACTTTGAGGAATACAACATTTTCCTTTGTTTGCAGTGTGCTGCTTACTAAGTTTTGGTGGCATTTAGATTTATACAGTATCCTCTACATTGTTAAAAGCTAGAATTTTGCATTAGACAAAACTACCATTCCCTGTGGAATGAAATATGTTGTAGGTTGGAATTTTTTTTAAGTTAAAATTTAAATCTAACCTTCATGATAGCAAAACTTAATTTCAGTAGAATAACCTTAAACTAAGTGCTGCATGAGTAAGGTTAAAAATAAAGTGAAAGACATCAGCTTCAGTTTATTGTATGATATTTACATTCGTGTGATATAAAATTCTATGTCAGAAGAGCAGCCAGTTTGAGCCACACACTTAAACTTACAATTTTTCTACAAATTTAAACTCTGTCAAAATTGACTAGATGCTTTGCTGATCAGGAATAGAATTTGTTGGTGCCGAAATGCTGGCATTTGCTGAAGGAGTTTGTTGCACAGGAGGCTAAGTGGTTCTCTGCAGAAACAGTGATTTTAATATCAGCAAAGCCAAAGATGGTGTCATCTTTTCCACACTGTCATGAATTGATAAGTGCTTTCACATTTCTTTTCAACTTTGAGTGCTGAGTTTACTTGTTTTCTACTGAAAATGTTAAAAATGGAACAAGAAAATCCCACCTGCGAACAAACCACTTCTTTCAAATATCTCTTGGACAGAATTGTTAGATTTTATATGCATTCTGCTGTATTTTGAACCTTGGGTTAGATTTCCTGTATTGCTGTGATCCAGATATGAACAATTTACTTGACATGTCTTCATCAAATCTTATATGCTACAGCAGAGCTTAGAGTTACAGTGCAGTGTAAGTATTTTCATGCATTGTTATATTTCAAAATGCAGGAATATCTTTCCTCTAAGTCTAATTTCTATAAAATAGATCTCTGAATTTTAAGAGGGTTTTCTAAAAAGTGTTTATCTTATGCCTATCAATACATTTGCAGTATTATTAAACTGAATTTTAATTAACAATCATTATTAGTTTATGATTGTTCGGATTTTCACGTATCTTTGTGAAAATATCCAATATGATGCACGGTGATTTTACATGATGCATAATGTTTAAATGACTTCTAACACAGCATGATACACACAAATATTGTGTGACTGTAAGGTAATGGAAATGTAGACACCAGGATGTATGCATGCTTATGTCAACTGGGTGTTATGCTTGTAACCAGTAATTAAATATTTACAGAGGGAGACAAAAGAATGTCCCTTAGGCTGAGAGCTCACAGAGTTCTGTGTGCAGCAATACTGAGGGTATACTAAACTATTCTGAAGATGCCCAGTAGTCAGGGAGTTGGAAACAACACTCATATTTTGTCAGCAATAACGACAATAAAATGTTCTAAGAGCTTTTTCTCCTTGGTTGGGTGATTCCCTGGGAGACTTTTGCCAGGATCAGTTTTTCTGTGCCTGTGCCACTGTCTTTGCTTTGCAAGCACCATGTGTCCTTTCTCACCCCGTGCACACTGGCAGGGCCTCCCCAATGCCTCCATCAGGTTTTTTTAATCCTGTTGCAGGATTAAAATTCAAGTGTTTTAAGTTTAAGCGTTGAAATTGAAGTGCAGGATGATCATTCAGGTGTTGATATGAACAAGATGGATCTGAAGCATCACATCACACAAGGTGCTGCAGAGCATTTCTAAACTTGAAGTTTACTTGGATTAGGCTGATCTCTGTTAAACAGAACGATTTTGGTCATTTAGAGTTTGTCTTAATCTTCCTATCACTTTACTTCCACATTAACAAGTAAGATCTTTCTTATTTGATGATATGCAGGGTTGTACTCTGGTAAATTGCTTTCAGGCTAATGTTTAGGAGGTGCAATGTTCCCAGAATGTCAGTTTTGCATAGCACAGAATGCTTGATCTCCTTACTGGCTGTCTGGCTGCAAGCAGGACATCATGTACCTCCAAATATACTTTAGATATAAAGCACTAAAAAAAGCAACAATATATATTTCTACATATATAATTTTATACAATTATAAGCAAGGACCTGTTCCTGCTGACTTGATAGTCATTACTGGAGCAAAAAATTAATAAATAGATGAAGAGAGGCTTGCATGCCAGTTATGATAGCAATTTCATGGGTTTTTTCCCATCTTGGCCCAACGCAAAACCTCAGAATTACTTAGATAACTCTCCTCTACCATTCTTCTTTCTACCTTTTCATATTTAAAAACCACCCAGTGTGCCTCCCCAGGACTAAAACATTATGGAAAACCCAACTTCAAATGTCCCAAGGCACCCAGAGTGGATTGTTTAGTTAGGCTGAAAAGGCAGAATTCATTAAACCAAGCTTCCATGTGTTACATCTCTCAAAGAATTCACAGAGGCTGGACCCCAGAAAACATTTGGAGAGGCCAAAAGAAAAGAGCTCTGTGGGGTCAGAGGCAGATGACATGAGCTTCCAGGGGATTTAGCCCTGGATGTTGGCTGGACTGGATGTTGCTGACTGTGGAGCTGGCTCTCACCATAACCTTGTTACCAGGGTTAGGATTAGGACTGCCCAGGAGTTTTCAGTCTAGCCACAGCTGAAACAGTCATAACACGAGCCCCAGGCAGCCTTTCCTTATCGCTGGCTCTCTTACAACATGCCTGATAACTATTACTTAACACTCATCAGGGAAGGCAGATCCATAATAGTGAGAGGCAGCAGAGGACTGATGCAGAAAACACTTGGAATTTAAGGAATACACAAGAGGAAGCCAGTGCAAGTGAATGACAAGTACAGGGGTTTAGCAGGTCCAAACTAAGCTTCTTGAATGATTACTACCACCAGGAAAGGATTGAAGGCTGATTACCTTGAGAAAGAGACATGCCTATCAGCTGGCTGAATCAGATTAGTCATAAGCTCCTCTCCTAAGCTCTTCTTTCAAGCTTGTGCTCACTTTATCTTCTGGAAGGCCATTCCTTTGAGAAGCAGCTTTCCCAAGTACTGTACCCAGCTCCAAGAGAAATATCAAAATGCCAGTGCCTGAGATGGTGCTTTAGGCTTGGGTTATTCTGAACTACAACCTGGAACATAAAGGGATGGATTTAGAAAGTATTGTCTGAATATCTGCTGCCAGGATCTTGAATAATAAAAGACTAAACCTGTACTTACATGGATTAACTACAAATAAAAACCTACTAAATGTTAGTATTCTAGTTTCTGAAAAACAGGCCTTGAGAGGTGAGAGTGCCACATACATAATTATCCTTTTTACAGGATGTATTGATGTGCAAAATATCAACAAAAAACTGCCTAGTGTCCAGTCCCCTCCCACTTATTGCTTCTCTTTGGGATGTGGCCGTATTTACACAGTTCATATACCTAACATATTAATTTGGGCCTGTTTCCCAATTCTGTAAGTCATGGAAAACATAAACAAGAAACTGTCAAACTTTATACAAATCTGCAAGTGTTTGAAGTCACACACATCCTCCAATTACCTCTCCCCTTCATAATGATCCAGACAAAAAAAAAATTACAAAAAATTACTCTGACAAGGATATGGCAATGTGTAAATTGATGTGGAAACAGAATTGCGTGTGAAATCTCATTAAAGCTGAAAAGCAGAAGAGGGAAAGCTACAGGATAAGAATAGCTGGTGCACTGCTCCTCAGAAGAGAGTTCTGCTTTTTCCACAGCATCTAAACCCTTACATATGTTGGAATAGATGTTCTGTTTTAAAACACTAAGTAAATATTAAACTTCCACACTCTGCCTTACTGTTTGCATTCTTTGACACTTGGCTGTAAGGGGTTGCAAGTTTCTGGGATGAAGTCACTTTTGTACCATGATGGCAGATAGCTCCAAATAACACAAACAAGCAAATTTGGGAAAGACAGGCATTTCCTGGATGCTGTGCAGGGATCAAGCCACTGAAGTTTTCTGTTCCTTGAGTCCACAGTTTCAGTTGTGTAGCCCCAAGATTTCACTTTGCTGCCGGACAAGGTCGTGAGTCAAGGTCATGATCAAACAAAGTTTGGTTTTTTTCTTTATTGGTTAGAAATGGATGCCTTCAGGTAATGATTCACAGGAAAAAATACTAAAAAAAAAAAAAAAAGGAAATGTGTAAAGTATGGGACTTAACCAAGTATTACACTGATGTGTAAATGCCCCTGGGAATTTTATCCATGCATCCAGGGCTCCCTTGAATACATGCTGCAAAAGGCGTCAGTGTTCTGTGATTATAATTCTCCAATTTTGTGGTAGAAAGCTAATCCTAGAAAACAGGAAAAAGACCCCCATATTTTAAACAGCAGGTTGAGGATAAGTAGGCTTTTTTCCTAGGTTTGCTGGTGTCTTTGGGGGTCACCTCGAATTATCATTCATACCAGGGATTTCAAAAGCATCCCCTGATCCTGAAAGGCCAAGTAAAGATATCTAGGAACTGTTATTCCTGTGATGGTCAAGGCTCCTGTACATTTCAGCAGAGTATCAGAATTCAGCATAATTCAACACAGCATCCTAGGATAGAAACAAAGGAATATGGGAATGTAGTATCAGAACTCAACATAGGAAAATTAATCTCATGCATCTGAAATGGAACACTGCCAATAAACAGGGCTTTGATCTAAAAATTATTACATCTTTCTAACTCTTGCCAACATAGGCAGAAGGGTACTAATATTGACCAGAACAAATAAAATGGTCTAGTCAGTGCACTCTGAACATGTTCTGACAGTAATATAGTTAATGATAAATGCTTTTTATAAAGATTGTCCACAATGTTGTTTTTTTTTTTAACCTATTCACTAGTAGACTGATTTATTTGAATTTTAACCATCTAAATTTAAGCATCAGTTTTAAATTACCTGCCTATTCTCACAGTGCACTAATGGAGAGAGATAAGAACCTCCAATGGGTGACTCAGCCACCTGAAGATAAAAATGCAAGATAGATGGGAAGCGCCTGTCTTTCTATTGGAGAAGCCATCTAGATGTTATGGAAGACATCTAACTTTCAAACAGGTAAAATGTGCTGAGACAAATCCCAGAAAACTACATACTCCAGAACAGGAAAACTTCAGAAGAATTTGTCAGGGATTACAGGGAATTGCTGTCACCTGACTATGAGACTACTGCTAAATTTAAGCAAAAAACCCAGTCCTGAGGCTTGAGGAAACAAGAAATATTAATATTTTTTCTTTGTTTTACACTGATTTTAGTGTCTAACAGTGGAGTGCTGGAAGGAACTGTATTGCTGATAATTTTGTCGTCACTTTACTGTATTTATACTTGCTTTGAATTTTTTGCAGATTCAGTGAGTGGCTAGAGACAAAATGCAATGAACTGCTGTCAGCCATCTGCCTGGGACTTCTGGGTCACATGGAGAAGGAACCATGCTGGAAATGGATTCACACAAGGCTAAAATGTCCTGCATTGCCTGGAAAAGGAACAAGTCAGCTGTTGAAATGACAAGGCTGACACAGGAGCTTAGCACTGGAGCTAAAAGGAAAAAAGGGGGTGCTGAAGTACTGCTTCAGTTAATTTCCTGACAAAAAAAAAAAGGGCTGTAAGATCCATGAAGTTGTTACTTCTGGCATGGAAGGGATGGGGATAACAATAGAAGCATTATATAATTTGAAGATATATTACCTTGTCTTTCTCTTTCTGTATCTTCTCAGTTTCTAACTTCAGTCTTTCCAAAGAGACTTTTGGATCTAGACAGGCTCCCCACAGCTTCTTCTGCTTGTTTCCTGCCTCTGACTTTTTCTGAGATCCTGGCTTATAATCTGCTTTCCTCCTACAGTTCCTTATGGCACTGTCTTAGTGCTATCCAAAAATACACGTGTTCCATAAAGAAACCGCCTATTTCCTTGGAACTGATACTGGCATCCTGGGTCTTGCTAGATTCAGCTCAGTACCTTCAGCTCGTTAATTTCCTTCCAGAAGAGCTCTTTTCCAATGTAATGATCCAGGTTCAATGAGTCATTCTGGCAGCCAATTTAACCCAAACAGTGCTGAAGTGCACAGTCCAGGCAGAACAGCATCTCTAAGTGATCTGCTGGGTTTTTGTTAATGGACTGTTACACAGAGATGCTCATTTGATTAAAACACCCAATTAAATGATAAGAAAATTACTTCAGACTGAGAATACACTAAGAATGTATGTTTTGGAGTCAATCTAATATACACAGGCACCAAATTCTTGCCCTCCTTACCCAGTTTTGGCAGTACTTGGGGCTCAGAGCCACAGCTGGTTGGTTGTGCACAGTTTGCACCCCACTGCATTCCCTATGGATGTGGAAATGTCCAAAAGATGACCAAAGGATGTACAGAAATTTGGAGTTACAGGGAAGCTTCAAGCCTTTTAATTTTTCCTCCAGTTTCAGCCACAGTTCTCCCCTTCCCTTGGCATTATGCATGCAGACAGGCACGCTAATACCTTTATTACATAACTGTTCAGAAATGCTCCCATTTCACAGGAAAGATGCATCTCATTCACACACCTTATGCAAACAAGATATAAATTGCTACACAAGTGAGGACATGCACCATTATGCCTGAAAAGGCTACTCAGCTGCAGTCATCATGGCCCTTCCCTGTGCCAGAGAGCGAAACCCTCCCTTTGGCTCGTTTTCCTCTCTTTTTGGGGCTGACAAAACTCTGCTTCTTCATCACTAACAGGGGGGGAAAGTGCAATGAAAAACAACTTCCCCTCCTGCTCCCAGCTCCACGTTTGAAGTTGGGTTGACCCCTACTGACCGTGCTCCCGTGCAGCAGATTTGGTGCCAAACTGGACAGTTTTGAGAAACGCCAGCACAAATTACGCGAATCGCGTGATTAAGCGTGTGGGTGAGCTTAAGCTCTTGTAAACCTTCATCATCACCTTTGCCACAGTCTGATGCAGCTGTGGAAATGTGGACTGCTCAGAGAGGTGAGCTAGGGTTGAGGGATGGTTTTGGTGTTTACAGAGATGCGTGTTCTCCCAGCTGGAGGCTTCAGACAGCTGCGGCTCATAAGCTGCTGGCCTCAGCTGCAGATCTGCAGTCAAATCACAGATTTTTTTCCTCATCTGGGGTTTCTGTCCTCTGAAAAACCCCTTCTCGATGACTCTGAGAAATAAGTGATTGAAAGACCTCTGCTGACTGGTGGATTTGTGCAAAAAGGCAGGGGCAGATGATATGATTATGTTTTGACAAGAGACTGACCTGTGATAATTCCAGAGGGTTTTCTTTTATTAATACCTAGAGGAGAGAAGCTGAAAGCAAATTATATTTTGAGATTTTCAGATACTAAAATACTCTAACCTTTCATTACAGTTTGATAAACACTATTCTCCAGGAGAGTGCTAAAACAATAATAATTGTCTCATCCATCAGTAGTAAACTATTAATATTAGCTCAACCAATGAATAAGCAAATTGAGAAAGGAGCCATTTTCATTAGCAGTTCACTATTCTTAGCAGTTCATTATTTCTGAGTTCCTTAAGTTCATTATTCTAAGGAAGTTTCTATATGCAGCAGAGGATGTACCAGTGCTCTGTAACTTGATTTAATTAAACTTTGCATTAAATTGTGTCAATTTAAATACATTTCTTGAAAGAAAAGAGGAAGCACAGTGAAGTAAGAATGGAGAATACACACAGCAGGTAAGATGCTGACAGCTGCATTTCCCTATTCCTTAGCTCTTCCCCCACCCCCTGTCTAACTGGTACTTTTCCTGTAATGCTCCTCACTGCAGGGCAGCTTAGGAGTGTTTTGGCAGGGAGCAGTCTGCTTATTCTCCCTGGAGACTGCACAGGGATCATAAATCCTTTTGGAGTTCTTAACCCTTATATGTAACTGACAGCTTTAATCTTCTTCATTACTAAATTCAAGCAAGAGGCAGTGCAGGCACGTGGAGAGGAGGACACATGTTCAAATTGCCGGGCAGCCAGTCACACACTGTCCAATATTGTTATTTTTCAGGCAGAACCCACTGTGCACTGGAAGTGCTCAGTTTTTGAGACACACCGGTGTCCTAACAAGTACTGGTGATAGAAACAGGCCCCTGAACATTCTTATGTTGAGGAATTCTTTGGTTTAACCACGTTGGTGACTCCCGCCGCCTTTTCCCTGAGTTATAGTTTGTGTTGCACTCCTTTCCCCTCGTTCTTTCCCTCTTGGCATAACTGGAACCTCCTCCCTGCCTTCTGCTGTCAGAGGGAGCCAGGTGCCAACAGCAATGGTTACCTCAGGGTGATCTGTGAATACTGGTGACCTCCTGGTAGGAAGAAAAGAATGATGACCCATTAAGGCAACCAAGTCAATTGTTTAGATGACTCTGTTTAGATTTGTTTAGATGACTCTGCAAATCGTTTTTCCAGATGTCTAAATACAGCAGAGAAATCTACCCTGGCATACCTTACTCCTCACTTATCACTTATCACTATCACTGTCACTATCACTATACCAATGAGGTTTTTCCACTGGCACAGCACTGTAATGTGTATTTCAGAGCATCTTAGTGCATGAGAAAACACTTCCTGCACATGAGACAGAAAAGATAAGTTACACGTCCCAAGTGGCATGTGATTTTTTTGTTGCAGATAGGGAGAAGATTGATGTCTTGTATCATCTTGTCACAAAGCTGCAAGAACCATTTGTGAGAGATACTGGAATGTTGACCTACAATGCTTGGGGTTTTTCCACTATTTTAGCATGGTTGGTGTTATTGTTTGACTGACTCTGTGTTTCTGAAGATGACAGAACATTGTCTCCTCTTCAGTTTACAGGGTTTTTTCACCCCTTTTACATAAGGATTGCTTTCACAGCACCGATTGCTTAAGGCAAGTGCTATCTAAATGTGTTTGAATGTATGCAATCATCAGAGGCATGTTTTGCAACTCTTTGTCAGAATCCAATAAATACCCAGCAATTAAAAAGGAGATTATGACAATGTAGTAGGTGAGCAAACAAGTTTCTAAAAAGGACACTTTCCCCCCTTAAATATTTGCCAGCATAATTTTTAGAAGAATCCAGCAGTTCATAAGCTGCTGTGAGGATCAGTTGTGTGTTAGATAGTATAAAAGCACATTTTATTCAGAGTTTGAAGACCCAGAAACAACGTGACAAAATTGTAACACGGCTGATAAGGCTGGATGTTTGAGTTTTACCAAGGTCCCATATTTCACTTGAGCACACAGGACCCTCTGAATGTCAACAAAACAAACACAAACTTCAGGATGTTTAAACAACCCAAATTCCTTTAGTGGCAAGCTGGGCTGGCAGTGAGTGGTACCCGATGAGGGAGCAGAAATGGATATAAAGCTCACCCTCTTGGGTCCTCTACAGGTCAGATCTCAAAGTATTTCAAGTGACAAATTTATTGTCCATGGTATAACCATGGGAAACACCAGGGAAACACAAAAAGCTTCTATTTCTGATTGAAAAAAAAAAAAAATCTAGTAAAGCAAAGTTCCCAAGAATGATAGAGACGAAGCAAAAGAAAGATTCCTCCAGCTTTGATCCAAAAGCTAAATTCTGCCTTTTTAGTATTGTTCAACATCTGCTACAGCTGTTAAAATGTCAATACTGGGTGCTCTTAGGGTTCTGAGAGTTTGATTTGCTTCTGGTTCCCACTTTTATATGGAGTCACTGATGGGAAATTGCCCAGGAGGTCCAGTGCTCGATGGCAGATCTGGGATGTTTTAGGTACTTTGAGAATATTTCATTCATATTCACTAAGTTCTTATATAAAAAGTTGAATTCCAGTCTACAGGAATGTCTGAGTAATGCACCAGGTACCAGAATAGCAATGCCTTCCTAATAATTTCTTAGTTTTCTCAGTAGTGTGTATGTTATTAGGAAGCTGACTCCTACCTGTTTCAAGGATTTTAAGGTCTTCCTAGGAAAACAGTAAGAAATTACATATTATTTGCCATGCACAAGGCTCTTACAACACAAAGACAACAGCATATCAAACAGCCACTCCAGAAAATGGGTAGGATATTACAGATATATATTTATAAAGGACCATTTTTTACAGGTTGTATGTAGGAGATTTGAATGTCATCCAGGATGACTCAAGTTTGTAAGGCTTTTCTGAGTCTGTGACAACTGAAGTGACATAAATATGAATTATAATCACAACAAGCCAATGCTGCTTTTCAAAGTCTCTATTGTGCCTTACAACACTTGCTTTACCTTAAGCAGCACAAGTGTCCTTAGGATACCATTTCTTACTCTGCCAAGCAGCTTTCCTGGTATGACAGTCTTCAGTTAGAAAGCTTGTTTGCACATTGACAACATCATTGTAAGTAATTAAATCAGAACTATTTCTTCTCCCAGAATCCAAGCCCTCCTGTTGGTTGAGCTTCCTGAAGGTGGAAATATTGCTCTCAGCAGGACCTTCTTAAAAAAAAAACAACCAAAAAAACCCAAGCACCAAAAGAAACAACTCCTCTGTAAATGCTTCTCCATCCATACAATCAGAATGAGAGTAGAAAAACCAGCTGAGAAGTATTCCAACCCACATAAGGGTTCACCCCACCACTTAAGGTGCTCCAGATGAAAAAAGTGTGAGGAGTAATTAGAGCAGGATGCTTTGCCTGGAGTGGGGGGAAAACAACTCCAACAACACCCTGTCAGTGGTGGATGGAGAAGGGGGTGGGTGCCTCGGTCTTTTTAGTGTTGAATAATGCTGAGACCAGCCCCACTCATCACTGGGAAAAATTCAAACATCTTGAGAGTGAGGTGAGGATGTGGCAGGTGTGGTGAAGCACCTGATAAAGGAACAAGTGATACCACTGATAGCTTATCTGAGGCTGCTGAGGTGACAGCTGGCCTGGGGACAGTCCATCACCTGATACTATAAAAACCCCAATCCACTTCTTAAACGGAGGATCTAATCACACACCCCTTCTTGGGGTGTGTGTGGAGATTCCTCCTGGAGAGGGGACTCCCCTCCAAGTTATCTCTTGAGGCTGAGGACAGAGATTTACCCCCATCTGGGTGTGGATGAGCAACACCAACCTCTACTTAAAAACTGATTTTTCTAGCTTTAATACAACAGCTTTGATATTGTTTCAAAAATAGTGCACTATGCTATACAGTAGTTATAGCTACCTGTACTGTGTAGTGAAGAATTCTGATTCAGATGTTGTAGTCCAGTCATTACCATAATATTACCAAAAATAGGTCAAAATAAAAACTCCCTAACACCAATATAGAATTAAGAAGCAGGCATTCTTTATTCGCTAGGATGCATGAAATCTCCTCTGAAATACTGAGCCTGCTGAGTGCAGAAAAAGCTCCTGTTTATACACTATATTTTACATATATATTCATAGGTTTTCCCAGGAAAAGCATACAAATTATAATAATTTCCCTGAAATCACTGGCATGGAGGTGTTCCTTCCTCTCTACTGATGCATTCTTCTGTCCTGGGGGTCTCTGTGGTGGTCCCTGGTTGGTGACCCCAAGTCACACCTGACCACACAGTGAACTGGTAAAACTTGGCACAGCTGGGCTGGTTGCTTTCCTTTTCTTCTTCCTACAGAATGAGCATTGTGTGGTTCCATAGGCCAGTGATTTTTGAAGAATAAGCATTGTATTTACCCACCAGGTGCAAACAATTATTCATCTGGCAACTGTAGTAAATACCTTACTTTCATATACATATGTCTGGTTTGCCACCCTTAATCCAAGGGTTCAATTACACCTATACAATCGCTCAGACATAAATTGTTGGCTGAGTCTGGGGTTGGGATTGGATCCAGCCTTACTCTGAGAAGGACTTTAGAAATCCCAAGGGTCCCTTCCACATCTGGTGACTCAGTGGAAGGTTCTCCCTGAAAAACCCTTTCTGCAGCTCCCAGCCTGCCCTGGGCAGTAATATTGGTTATGTCTTTCAACCTTGACCCATGGAATGTTCTGTTAAAAAAAAAAAAAAAAAAAAGAGTCAATCCACAGTATTAATATTCCCAGGATCCATGACTTGGCATCAGGAGATAAAATTTCCATAAAATGTTTTTAACCTTCTAGGCTGTGGTATGCTGACATCACAGAGGAGCAATTTCTTTATCATCACCCTACAGATAATTGCCCCACCTGAACGGGGAAAAATTAAATGCCTTCATCTCATTATATTAAACACTGAGTCTGACAGGGTTACAAAATTCAATTCCTGAAATTACAGTGTAAGAACTTTTTGAAAATTTGAGTTAAATACTAAATTTCCACTCAGTCTTTTAAGGAATGTTGAAAATCACTGCCAGAAGGGTTTAGATTGAAAGTTGTGTTCCTTCATAGCTGTCATATGTCTCACAGATTTAAAGGACCTTGGAAATGGTCCATCTCAGAGTGTACCTGTGAAACTGCAAAACTATTTTGTGAAGCAAATGCCGAAATAAGTTGATCTCTTCTGTGCTGATGCAGAAATAACTCTGTTCCAGGCCAGATCTACAACAAATGCTCATGTGGAATTGAGAAAGACTGTAAAACACAAAATTCAACCTCACCCTTCCTCCCTCTGCTTTGTTTCAGGCAGGGACGTTTCTGGTGCACTCCCTGGGCTGGAAGGAAATTGCAGTTTGTTTTTAGAGCTTTTGCCTTGAAATCTTTCTGTCCTTCCCCAGCTCCCTTTCCTCCTTCTTGTTGCCATCTCTGCAGGAGGATCAGAAGTTTGAAAGGCTGACAGTGTCTGAAGCAGGTGGTGTTCATGACAAAGGTCTGGCACTTTGTTTTCTCTCTGGTGTGCCAGATATCAGCAGTCAGCACCATGCCTGCAGTCAGACCTGCAACTGCTCTCAAAAGTTCAGGTTAAAAAAATCCCAAATCCTGTGACGGCCTTCTGCATGTAAGGACTTCAAAGGACTGTGAAAGAAACATAAAACTGTTCAGCATGTGTGAAACATGAGTTTAAGACATCTGATGGGCTTTTCTGTAAGTTCATTAAGATGTTAATGGAGCAGCAGTATTTATCTTTTCAACAGTCTGGCATATTCTGAACATCAGGATTCCAGCTCCTCCTTTGTTAGGAAAAAAAAAAAAAATTTAACCATGTGTCTACTCAAAATACCAAATAATGCCAAGTAAAAGAACTTCTTCTGGCCCTGGAAGTGGAAATCTGTGTGGAATGTCATAGAAATGGCAGGTTTTTTTGGAGAGGAGATTTTAAAAACTTTAGGAAACGTATAATGCTTTCTTTGCTCTTCTAATCTTGCCACAAAAATAGTTAAAAAAAGGTACACTCAGGACTGTCCCAGGGGAAAATATGCTCATATTTTTAAGGAATTGGTTGGACACGTGCTTGTACCCACCATGGGGTGGAAGATCTGATAAGAAAATCTGTGCT
The DNA here is from genome assembly GCA_013400575.1 of Peucedramus taeniatus. Lineage (NCBI taxonomy): Eukaryota > Metazoa > Chordata > Aves > Passeriformes > Fringillidae > Peucedramus > Peucedramus taeniatus. Next base: position 40,179 of record WBNO01028040.1, read on the forward strand.
TTGACCAAGGGAGGTCATTCTGGAGAACAGCTCAGGAGCCTGGAGACTCCTGCTTGGTCATTTGGAGCCATTTCTAGAATAAATTAAACAACATTTCTGTCACCAATCTCATACCAAATGGGGACAGCAGTAGGTGCTACATGTCTACAGTGATCCAGGCATATTTCCTGAATGGTAACTATTCACCAATTTTCAGCTTTGTCTCAGAAATTTTGGTTTTTTTTCTCCTAACAGAACAAAGATTTAGAAGAAAATCACTGAAAGCAGGAACATAATATCAGACAAATAATTTTTAGATAAAAAAGTAGGGGGAAAAAAAGTAAAACCAAGGAACGTTGATGGTGTTACCCAAGTTCTTTAAAAAGAAGAATTTTTTCTTTCTTTAAAAAGTCTGTGCAGCAGTGGGGGAAGATTTGGAAAATTCTTTTAACTTCAGCACAATAATGTTTGGTACCTATATCAGAGATTAATATGTAATAAAATGTAGTAGCAGACTTCTTAGTTTTGAGATTGTGTGTCAGAGCAAAGAACGAGAACAGAAATACATCTCGACCTGCCCACATACTTGAGATATTCTCAAGGAGAAAAGATTCATTAGAAGATCTGGAACCATAAAAGGGAAATTTGGGGAATGGGATGTTCCTAAATGATCACTGAAGACCCCTACTCATATCCAAATAATTCCACTGAAATAATTTGCATATATGCATATATTCAGGAAATGTAATGAATATCCAGCTCAGTGGGGCAGAGTAGGTCACTCCCAAACTATAAAAATAGGAAAATTGAAGGAAAATAATACAAGTAATCTGTGTCTTTTACCAATCTGCCCTCACTTTGAAAAGGATTCAAATGGAAACAGGAAAAACAAGTTCTAAATACTACGTTATCTTCAGTGGGAGGAAGGGAGTACTGGGATAAGAGAAGAGAGAAAGAAAATGTATTTGACAATACATTTCCAGTCAATTTTCAAAAAACTCCCTTTTGTCAGTGAAAAAGTTTTTTTATCAAACCATCCAATTCCTCTAAAACCACCGAAACCACACTTCCCTTTTCCCTCGTGTGGGTTGGCTCACCTTTGCCTGCCAATTTGCCACAGCAGCACAACTTCTAAAACCAGAGGGACACCCAGCCTGTCCTCCCCATTTGCTGCTACCCAAAAGAGAGGTCAGGCTGGGTGTCAGCTGTGAACCAGAGCCTTCAGACGTGCCCTCCTCTCCCCCTCTGCAGTGCTCCTTGATCCAGGGAGCACGGTGTGCTAATTCCAGGTGGCTGGATGCTGGGTGCCTCCCACTCATCCACCTGCAATCCCCTCCCTGCAGTGGAGCACACAGTGATGATTAATTAAAAAGTTAATATGTCCCAGGAATGAAGCCACTGATGCTCATCCAAGAATGTAAGTTTTCTTCAACTGCGGTGTCTCATTAATTAATTACTGCAATTCAAGGTTCTTAGGTGTTGGAAAGTGTGCTTGGTTATTTACAGGGTAAAGCAGAACTCTTTCAGCTGGGAGAGGTGATTTGCCCTGCTGATCTGGGCCATGGTTAACCCAGGGTTTAGTCACTGAAAATAAATACCATTCTAGTAACTTCCTGAGCAGGAGGTCAGGAAGAATATCTCATTTTCTTTTTTGAGTCTAGTATCCTAATTCCAGAATCACAATGCCTTGCAGTCCTGAGGGAAGATGCAAGCATAATAAAAGATTAGGCTACAACTTTCATGATTCATATATTCCCTTATTTTGCAGTCCTAATTTTGTGGAAAATTTATGTTGCTGGACTCACTTTCTCCTTGACAGGCAGAAGCCAAGATGGACCTGAGGGTTTTTTACATCTTCTAATTTTTATATTTTTTGCCAGCTGCACAGGTTTGTCTGGTTTATCTTTCAGTAGAAATGAAATTGTCATGCTCCAGTGAATCTGCTGCAGTAATGTGAGAGTTCTCTGATACTGGATGTTACAGAAATCATACAGTACTACTCTTAGTAAGTTAAGGTTTTAAACCTGCCCTCAGTGTTCCCAGGAGTGTGGTTTTTTTATTTTTTTCTTATTTTTTGTGGGTTTTTTTGTTTGTTTTTGTTTTTGTTGTTGTTTGTTTGTTTGTTTTTTAAGTTTTTTTTTGTGACAAGCATGGATGTGGATCTTTAAATTAGTTATCTTTAAGACAGGTTAGTTTATTTGACAGTTCTGTGCAGGTTGTTATACTGGGAAAGTCTGCTCAGACATGGTTACTATAGATGGACAATATCTATAACCATATATAACGGGAAATAAACAATGAGAAAGCTAATATGAAGTCTATAAACACACTAAAATCATCAACAGCTGGCTATATAACAATTAGATATCACTTTTTTTCTGTGACTTTCCATGTTCTCTTCATGGTTTTCCTGTTGTTTCAGGTTAGGCCAGAGGTCAGACTGTTTTTTTCTGTGTTTGCAGTAACAGAATAAGAACTTAGTTCTTCTTGAAGTCCTGAAATGCTGCTATAATATTGGAAAAAAACCATTGGTATAACCCAAGATGATTAAAAAAAACTTTATTCATGCCATTAAAACTACCATGTAGCTGTTTTTCCTCCTCACCACCACATTTAAGCTGTATCCAGGTTTTGGGATGACCAGCAGTCTTAAACAACTTTCTGGCCTTAAAATCAAACTGGTAAAACAGAACAGGCTCTTGCTTCAAAGGTGAAAAGAGAAATCTGTCACTTGTAGGAACCAGGGCTGAAATATCATTAGAGATGAAAATTACTCCATTTCAGAGGAGCTTTAGAGAAATTATTCTAGTCTTTGTAGACTTTCTCAGCTAAAAAAAGCAAAAATGTTGGAACACCAGGACCCTAGAATCAGATATTTGTACAGAATTTGGTTGACAAGTTTCACCTTGTGAAAACTTGGAGGGTAAAACAAGTTCTGTTCTGTGTGGAAGAGAAATTTCAACAGCATCTGACCTTCATAAAGAAAGCTGTGCCTGTTTGGCTCAGTCCTGTACACTGAAAGGTCACATGGTGATAAGAGCACCTTATTATGACTAAACTGTTGAATGTATATGTGATAAGCTGGCTCTTTTCTTTCTTATCCTTCTCATTAATTAATTAAAGAGAGCTACTGTTGTTTCAGCCCACACAGCTGAAAGAACAGCGTAATTCATGACATTAATTTAAGGAGGAAAACTTATTAAATACTTGCCTTAAAAAGATATTTAGAGACCAGGACTTTGGCTTCATGTGCTTGCATTGGTCCAGGTGTAGACACAAATATATCTTAAATAATTTTCAGGATTTTGAAATAAGGTAGTAAGTAACGAAAAATGAAATAGACATTTTAAAAACTTGCAAAAGCAAATAGACAGGGGACCTTGGAGAGTGATGAAATCATATTAAAAATCATATTGAAATCATATTAGAAGTCCTAAAATCATGAGACTACTAGAAAAAACCTAGGAGGAAATGAATCTGTGTGTACAATGTAATACCAATGATGGACAGTAAATAATGCAAATGATTGCTTAACATTACTGGCTGAATATTCATTTTGTCATAATCATCCATTCTGGGAACTGCAAAAGAAGTGATTGAGCTGTTCTCTATATAAAAAGACCCTACATATTTATTTTCAATTAATAATATTTAATAAAAAGAATAATATTAATAATATTAACATTATTAATAATATTAATAAAAAGAACACAGAATACCTAAAATACTTTTCTGCAGTTTTGGAAAGAATTCATCTAAGCTGAATTAAGCTAAGAAGCAACTTAACCTGGAATAATGTAAGAGTACAGGGAATCAATTACATGATTTTCTGCCTGTTTTGCCAAATCATAACCTGGGACCATCACACAAGAGAAGATGTGTCTCTCACAGTCAAAACTGGGGGTATTTTTATGCAGGAGCAGTCCTGAATTTAAACACACATTTTGGGGAACAGCAGCAAATATAACAATTTATCCTAAGCATGCCTGTGTTAAACAAAAACAACCAACCAACCAACCAAAAAAAAACCCCAAACCAAACCCAACCCAAAACAAACAAACAAACAAACAAACTAACAAACTACCAACAAAACTCCAACCAAACTTTATTAATCATCTGCATATGCATTTTCTTAGTATATGGAAATTTATTGTTCTTTAAAGCCTCTTGACCTGTCTTTTTTACTACTGAAATATGTGGACCTGAGGATTGTAATAAACTAAGTTATAGGTACTCTAAAAAAAAGGCCTCAGTCAGTGAAATTTGATTGACATGTACTTAGTTTTCCAGGGAATCATCACCTTTTCAAAGAGCTTGAGAATAGTGATTTAGAGTTGTGGAAGTTGGGGCTCCCCTGGGACTAAGAGATGTTCCCCAATTGATTTAAATTAATGGTTTTGTAAATTGTGGGGCTATTAGCTGACCTTCTAAAACGGAAATATAAATGTCAGACCTAGTTCGTCTTAAAGAGTTAATTTTTAAAGCAAATGACAACAGTTTAGTTGAAAAATACCCATAACTTCCAGATCTGGGGAAAGGCCTTGGAAGCAGCTGCTCTGTGCAGCACAGAAGCTCCTCTACACAGAGATCCCCACTCACTTTTCTTAGGGAGTAACAACTTTTACTGCCACCATGTCAGTAAAACTGTCTGAACAATGTGGGTTTTTTTGAAAAATTTGATTAGACTACCTGGGAAAGCGAGCACTTTCTCCCTGGGTTCACGTTCTTGGAGACACAGAACCAGACTGGAAAAAAAGCTTAAAAACATTGAGTCCAATCACCGACCCAGCACTAAGCCATGTCCCCAGGTGCCACATCCACAAAATCAAATCCCTGCAGGGACGGTGACTCAACCACTTCCCTGGGCAGGCAAGGCCTGACAACCCTTTGGGTGAAGAGAAGTTTCCTAAATTCCAACCTAACCCTCCCCTGGCCCAGCCTGAGGCCGTTCCCTCTCCTCCTGTCCCTGTTCCCTGGAGCACAGCCCGACCCCCCCGGCTGTCCCCTCCTGCCAGGAGCTGTGCAGAGCCACAAGGTCCCCCCTGAGCCTCCTTTGCTCCGGGCTCAGCCCCTTCCCAGCTCCCTCAGCCTCTCCTGGGGCTCCCTTCCCTTCCCCAGCTCCGTTCCCTTCTCCGGACACGCTCCGGCCCCTCCATTCCCTGCCTGAGGGGCCCGGAGGTGCCCCAGCCCTCGAGGTGTGGCCTCGGCAGGGCCAGCACAGGGACGGGCACTGCCCTGCTCCTGCTGCCGCCCCACGGCCGGGCCAGCCCAGGGGCCATCGGCCTTTGGCCACCTGGGCACCCCTGGGCTGGTGTCCAGCTGCTGTCACAGCACCCCCAGGGCCTTTCCCAGCCTCTTATCCCCATTCTGGAGCTGCAGGGGGTTGTTGTGACCCCAGGGCAGGACCCAGCCCTACCCCTGGGTGTCCCTCACCCCATTGGCCTCACCCCATGGCTCCAGCCTGTCCAGACCCCTCTGCAGAGCCCTCCTGCCCTCCAGCAGATCCACACTATCACCTTCAAACTCATGTTTTACAAGCGAGGATTCTTCTCAATTGCTTAGCAAAATAAAAAAGTATCCGCAGTATTCCCGCACCCTTCATCCACCTCGAATTTTTGACTGGAATGCAACTTGGCTTGTTTGCTCCTAGCAGGAGTCTTGCAGACTCTTCAGTATTTTTGGGGTAGCAAGGCAAGGAAGAGAGTTGGGCATGCAGAAAGACATCCACCTCGTGTGCTGCTGCATGGAAATGGCAAGTCATCCCCAAAGAATGTAATGCATGACGCTATTGAAATCTTATTTTCCTCAACCAGCAAACCGTTTTTTTAAAAATACCAAAGTTTAAATCATGTTACTTAGCGATTATTTGTTTTGATATGTTCCTTATTCTCACCATGAACATTTTGGATTCTTCTGAGCATGTAAAACTATAGACACCACATACTAATTATTCTGTTATTCTGCTTAGCATATGAAAATGCATTCTGCATTGCATATCAAAAGCTCCTGAAGCAGCTTTCAGAAACCTTTTCTATGCAGTGCTATTGATATTTCCAAAGAATTTCAGAAGCAGAGCAAATTACTTATTCAAGTTGTATTTGGTGCCTGCATCAAGGAGTCCTTAATATACAGAATAAAGCCAAACAATCTCTCTCTTTTGCCCATTGGTGCCTAGCACTAGAAGTTTAAGACAAAACTTAAGACAAAGTTGGTATGCAGCTAAGAAGGAAGCTAGGAATTTGTGATTTGTAACTCCTATTGATACATTTCCCCTTCCTTTCTCCATCTAAAAAAACCCTTTGGACATTTTTTCAGATGCCTGTAAGATAGCTATTTTTTCCTGAGAATCCTGACTCATTTCCTATCTTCCTGTAAATAATTTTACCCAAGAATTTGTCATCCAGTATTCTCCCTATTAACAAACCTTCACTCTGTTTACATTCAGAAACATTGCAATATGCTAAGGCTTGAAAGCAGAGAGATAATTAGCTCTGAGATCCTTTCTGAAGTGTTTTATTCCATATGCTTTTCTGAAACTGGATGATTTGTCCCCGGAAAAGTAATGCCCTTAATTATGTCTTTATACATCAAGATAGGGATTCTCTCTGCTCCCTTGGCTTAGTGTCAGCTGTGTCAGAAAGGAAATGATGGAAAATAAGAGCGTGCTCTGTAAGGTTTAACTGAGGTCATGGATGCATTTAAGAACACGTATTACATGACTGCCCACATGAAATTGGAGATAAGCACAGTTTTGATTATATGCATGTATATACATAATTTTTTTTTTTTTTTTTTTNTTTTTTTTTTTTTTTTTTTTTTGAAAGGAAGTAGATGTTTGGAGACCACTCAAATTTCAATTAGACATGTGAAGCGCTGTGTTTTACACCATTTTTGAAAGGAAAATACATAAGTATGGAAAGTTTCCTGCAGGGAAATGCAAGTCTTGGCAATATTTCACTTTTGTGATGAATACCTGAATAACTATTGTTATCCATTTTAGAGGGCTACACTTGAAAAGGGGCTTTTAAAAACAGAAAGTGAATAAAATGCAAAACATTACCTGTTGTGCCTTTTGTATTTTAGCTCTCTGTGTTTTTCTGAGGAAAAGCTACTCAGAAGAATTAGTCTCATATCCACAATCACACCATATCACGTTTACTGCTTTGGCTTCTGCTCTGTATCAAAACTCTGCTACACTGCTGCAGCAATTTTGACCTGCATTTAGTCACTTGAGGAAGTAATTCCAGTTCATACACAATACAGCAATCCTAGCTCTGCTTTAAATTACTTTAGCAATTGGGTTTTACCTCTGTTTTTGCCTAAAAAAACCCAAGAGGGCTTTGGACCAGCTTCTTGCATCCTTGTAATGTGGTTTCTTCTTGCTTGGAAGTGACCCTACATACAGAAGCCTCATTTAAAGTACACAACAGATTTTCCTATAGTCCAGGTACTTAAAAGTAACTTCTTTAAATAGAAATATCCACAAAAATAGCCAAATCAACCTTGCAGTTATAAACAGAGGGGTCCTCATTTTTTACACCATGTCTCCTTGTTGATCTTGTTTTTGAAGTTGCTTGCGAGTTACTGATACTAAATCCACACAGAATAAATCTGATAAATCTGATTAATTCAGGATAATACGACTTAAATAAAGCGCAAGTTCGGATTGCCAGCAATGTCATTAGTTTTGGAAAATGTGTCTGTAAAATGTCAAAGTTTGCAAGCATGCAGACTTAACTCACTTCTGTAAGTACCAGTTTATTTCAAGCTATTAATGTGGAGTTACTTATCCTGATACCCTTTTTGGGGTGCAGCACAATTAGGTGTGTTATTCTGTGTTTAAAACGTGGTGATAAAGGAGATCAGACATTGCTCCACAGAGAAGACAGACATACCAGCATGACTCACCTGAATTAGAAAAATCCTACACTTTATATCTGCCTCAAACATGATTTAATTTCCCTGATATGCAACAGCTGTTGATTGAAAAAAAAACAAAACCTATAAGAAAACCACTTTTAAAAACCCTCAAAAAGCAATAAAAAAAACTCCCCAAAAAGCTCCAGGCTCAGCTACAATCATGACAAACAATGACCTTGGCTTATATTTTGTAGCCATGGCAGCAACTGAAAGGACTCTTCCAACAGTGTGTTAGGAGGAGGGTTTTAATCACTGTTTCCCATGACTGAGTATCTCAATGAGGGAGCAAGGATGAAACAAAGAGTTCTGCAGCTAAGGGAGTTATCCTGAAGGGTGACAATTTGTGATCACACCGTAGGAATTTTGTTTCACTCCTCCAGGGAATGTGCCTGCCCCACATGGTCTGCATGCAGCTGCTTTGGGAGTCCTAAAGCTGTACCTATGGACAAGTTTTTCTGTATTTATGTCTGTGAGGATTTATCAAAGGAAAAGAAGGTTGGTGAGGAGGTTTTTCAGTGTTTCCTGTTAGTTTGAGCAGGATTGTCAAGTCAAAGTCAAAACAGGAGGTTGGTCTCAGTCTGACTTTTGGATATTTCTTTGTGCCCGTTTCAATAAATGTGTGAGTGCTACTACTTTGAGTTTACAGGAATGGGAAAAAATATAAAGAATTGATCCCTTTCAAAGCTAAAAAAAGTGTGAAGAGACTTTTCTGTCTTTATCCCTGGCAGGTAAAGTGAATGGCTCACTCTTTTAAGTCAGTAAGCTGGTGCATTTTTTCCTGTATCCTTAGGGAATGCAAAAAGCACAAAGACAATGTGAAAAACTTTATTACTACATTCAAAGCAGATGAAAAAAATATTTTAAAATGGGAAAATAGCTGCTGGGGATTTGAATAGGAGTTTACATAACATTAAATATGGGATGTGTTTCTGTAGTTCAGGCAAGAAAACTCTCAGGTCAGTCTGTAGTTGGGCACCAATATTGCACATACCACAGGTTAGCACAGGGAAGGGAGTGCAGGTGTTGTGCTGAAAAAAACAGACCCTCTCTACTCATCTTGGACGCTGTTCCAGAAATCTTTCCTTTGTTTTTTGCAGGGAAGCTCAGAAAAAATCTGTAGGTTTCTCTTTTCTGTCTTTGCAATCAAAAGTTTTGGGTATGTGGGTATAAGAAGTTCTGAAGGCTGTGCTGTGTGAAACACCTAACTTGCTTATTTTACCACCTATTTTGCTTATTTTGCCACTCTGTTTAATCCACCTCTTGGGGCTTGCCTCTTCCCATTGGATCCACTCAGCAGAAGTCATCACCACCACCAAGAAGGTTTTATTTCTGACAGCTCCTCAGCCACACAGCTCTTTGTAAAACTTCTCACTTGACCCTCCTGGTGTTGTAAATTAGTGTGATCACAATAAATACTGAGTTTGATTGGAGTGGATTCCATGGTAGCCTCTCAAACTGCCTTTCTCCAAGCTGTGGAGAGTGGAAGCTGCCCAAGGAGCAAGGAGATGAGTTCTGGCTACACTCTACCTGCAAGCTGGAGGAAACAGGCTGTGTAAGGTGTAAAAAGAAATGGCTGCTTGCATGGAGTCTTTAATAATCCCCAAAATGTGTAAGAATAAATATGCTAAAGAAATTCAATGATCTGTTGTGAAGGGAAGCTGTTTCATAGCTGGCAGTTCCTGTCTGTGGGGTTTGCTTCACTGATTTTGCCAGATAAGCATAAAGAAGTCAGATATAAAGTTTGACCAGTGTAGCAAAGTGGAGGAGAAATATGGGGGTTTCCCAATTATTGTGAGGGATAAAAGATGGTTATTGCCAAAGGAGGTGAGGGAATTAAACCTGCAGTGCTGGGCATTCATTCTTTTTGGGAAAGAGTGTGGTATTTTAGTGTATCTGCAGTGACAGTGCAGCAATCACCATGGTAGATGCAGTGATACTTGTGGAAATTAAAAAAAAAGAAAAAAAATATGACAGCAATGAACAGCGTCAATGTTGTTTTTTCGAAATCTGCAGAAAGGCACAGAAATAATAATAAAGGAAATGGCCCTCAACACTGGATACCTAAAATAAGAACCGAGGACAAGTACTTTCCCAGAAAAGTCACAACCTCCAGTAATTGCCCCTCCAAGGTCTTCTCCACTATATTTAATAACTCTTGCTGGATTGTTCTCCTATTAGGTTTTTATGGTCACTTTTGGACAACTCTCATATTTCCTTTTTTGATTTAGCTGAATCTGTAAGGCTGTAATTCTGTTAGGTGTGTTCCTAGATGTTTCCTAACTCTCTTATTTGAAGAAGCAATCAAGTCATTGCCTACCTGCATGTTCCCTGTGATTTTTATGGTCTGCTGCCTGAGGAGCTTCAGTATGTATGTTCCCACTTCCCTGCCACTCCTGTTCATGGATCTTATCCTTTATCTGGACTATGTGAGCCTTTTCTCACCCTGCTGCTTTTCCATATGAAGCACTCAGAGCTGCATGCAGAATTCAGGATGTGGCAGCTCCTGGCTTCATACTGGCACCAGGATGCTTTTGGTGAAAGCAGAGGGGATGGAGGGGCAGGGGGAACAGAATACTAATCCCAATTGTTTATTTTTAAACTCACAGCTGTGATACTCAGTTCCTGGATTCTGGCTGTTTGAGAAGTTAATGAGCGAGCAATGCCACTTGTAAACATCCACCCTTAAAACTGGTTTTACAGCCAGTCTTGCAGAACCCAGCTAGGCAGGACCATGCATTGTCAGTGGAACAAAGCTGCTGTGAGAGCTAAATGAAAGGTCAAAGAATGTGGCTTCGTTCCTCTTTGGGAAATGCACAGTATCTAGTAAATGTTGTCAGCAATTGGGGTCCCTTGGGGATGGAAGCTGTGTGGAAATTCCCATGCTTTGGGCTGAGAAAGAGGAGAAGGGAGAGGGACCTCTTGCTTTGCAATATATGTGGGCAAGAGGGAATACAAGAGGGAAGTGTGTCTTTACTGACTTACAGCTTTGTGACACCAGTGGCTGGCTGAAATGAAAATAATTTCATAGGAGTTGGAGGTAAAGTGGAAAATGATCACTCATCCCAGGTGCCGTGGTCCTTGCACGTTTAGAACACAATCAGCAAAAATCCCACCACCCATTGGACCTCATGTGGAGAGAGGTTTACAGAGAGAGAAACAAGATGTCCTGAGAGCTGCAGGATCCACAAAGATGGCAAGCAGGACTAAAGTTATTAGTGGATGGGAGCTGTTTGTTTAGTTTGTATTCCATCCTACATCTGGCAAAAACATCTCCCTGAGCCCTTTGTCTTGCAAGAGTTAAAAAATAAGACTTAATCTGTATATTCTCCATGCATTGCTTTAATTTGAATGAATGGAAGTATACATATTTCAATAATTTGCATTTGATAGTAGGGCTTAAGTGCTTAGATGTTTAATCACCTCTGAAACATGTTTTTATTTTTACATAATCTGTGTAGCAATCCTACAAACTTCTTTGTCTTTCCCACTTTGTAGCCTGGAATGACCCATTTGTTTAAACCAGTAAGCATGTGCAATAAATGTCAGGTAGAAATTAATTTTGTTCTACTAGGAGAGCTTATTACTTCCTGGAAGGATGTCCCTGAAAACCAATCCTGGTATTTATCAAGGTGCTGGTATTTAGAGGTTTTAAGGGTATCTAAAAATTATACACCTACACAGAATTTGCAACCCCCCTGGACATCTAATTAATTTAAAGATGAATGTCAGCTTGTGAAAGTCACACTGAGATTTCTATCCACATTTTGAGTTATTTCAGTGACTTAAAAACAAAACTGCAACATGCTTAGATGATAGTTGCCTTGAAAGAAAAGCAGCAATAAAGATGGCTAAAGCATGGGTAATTGGAGGCACTGCATTTTGGTTTTTCCATTGTGAGTTCTGCAAGAGATGCACTTTTGTACACACAACAGTGAGGAAACTGCACTTACAGAAAGTATTGCAAACCTTTGTCTCCAGAAGAGTATGCAGAACTCCAAAACAAGTTGAAAAGGGTCTGGGAGAGAGCCCATGATCAAGGTTTTCCCCCCATATTTCCTCTTCTACCCTCCATGAGATGAATCCAGTGAACACGAAGCAAAAGGGAAAGACTTTGCATCATTTCCAAAATTCCTAAGATCAGGCCACATTTTCTTTAGTTTAAACACATAAATATGAATAAATAATGTATAAAAGTAGTTAATACCATTGGTGGTCAGCAGAAATCCCCCCTTATGAATCTGGTGTTTCTTCAGGATCATGTAATGGTTTGAGTTGGAAAAGGCTTTAAAGCTCATGTGGTTTCACCCCCTGCCATGGCAGGGACACCTTCCACTGTCCCAGGCTGTTCCAAGACCTGTCCAGCCTGGAATTGGGCACTGCCAGGGATCCAGGGGCAGCCACAGCTGCTCTGGGCACCCTGTGCCAGGGCCTGCCCACCCTCACAGGGCGGAATTTCCTCCTAATATTCTAATATCCAACCTAAATCCACCCTCTTTCCTTGTGAAGCCATTCCCTGTGTCCTGTCCTTCCATCCCTTGTCCCAAGTTCCTCTCCAGCTCTCCCCTGGAGCCCCTTTAGGCACTGGAAGGGGCTCTGAGGTTTCCCTGGATCCTTCTCCTCTCCAGGCTGGACACCCCCAGCTCTCCCAGCCTGTCCCCACAGCAGAGCTGCCCCAGCTCTCTGATCCCCTTTGTGGTCCTCCTCTGGACTTGCTTGCTTTTTTATACAAACAGATCATTTTACACACATCAAAGCAATTTTTGGGCCTCTTCTTCCTTCCTATGTTGCCTTTTTTCTGTTTTCTCACAACTGACATATACTTTCTTCAGAGGAAACAAAACAAAGCAGAGTGTAAAACTATTTGTTCCCTTATGCAAACATATCCTTTCAGGGATATATTCTTTAAAAATGAACAGTTCTTTTATTCAAGGCTCAGGAAAAGCTTAATAATTTACTTTCTACATGGCTCTCACCCTGATCTGGCAAACTTAACTTAAGACTTCAATATTAATGACAACACTAATTTTTCAACTCAGACAGCACTTTCTAAGTTTTGCAAAGTCATTTATATTTGCTTGTGTATCTCAACTGCCTTTCCCATACACTCCCTCTGCATACCATTTATTTCACTAAATCTTTGGGAATTGGTACTTTTCCATCATGTTTAAGTAGAAAGAAATAGTTGTCAAGTTCATGAGTTGCCTAATTTTCCAAGGTTACTGATAGAACTCGATCATTCTCACTTTTGCTCTCACTGCCTTGTAAACATGTAGGAATGAAATCAATGAGAAAAACATTCCAATCATAAGCCAAATATTGATTAAAAGTGGGTTTTTCCCCAAAAAAATATGTTCATAGCTGCATTGCTGTGGTTCAGACCTCTGCCAAAGTCATTTCCCTTTGTGCAATGCTTTCATTTGAGATTTTCTTCCTTCAAGTGTTGAAATGAGTCATTAGCATGTCTGTATGTATGGGATGATCTCATTTCACAGTGAAAAAAGAGGAAAAAATTATTAAGAGTAGGGTATAGTCAGAACAATTGTTTTTTCTAAACAGAGAAAACCTCATATTTTGTGTTCAGCTAGTTGTGACTGTGAAATAAAATAGTGGTATTCCTGCAGAAATGCTCAACTTAACATTTGTATTTCTTATGAATTCTTCTTGAAGATATTTTCTAGATGTCCTACACAGTGACTATACAGATAGAGGGGTGGTTGTGTGTGGTTTTCTTTTGTTGGTTTTCAACCATCTGACTAAACATTTAGCTTAACCTGCTGAATTTTTCCTCAATGAAGCAAATATTACACTGGACTCTGCCAAGGAAGCAATCACAGTCACAAACCTACACATTACTAATTTTTTAAATTACAGGATAATCAGGATGAATTTTTTTTTTTTGTTTAAGTAAGATGTTTGTTTTTTGTAATAGCTCCAAAGAAATTTCAAAAGGTAAGTGATGCTCCAAAGAGTAAGGGATGTTTTAGAGCACCACATTCCCTGCAGGATCACATTTCCACATATATTATGTTGTGTACAAGGGATGCTGGCCAACAAGGAGTGTGATATGATGCTGCTTTGGAATCTTTGGACAGGTTCCATGCTTCAGGATTTGGTAGCTGACTGTATGAAACAACAACCACAGCATTTGTATGCAAGTAGGCAGTACAACCAACTTAGACTCTGCTTTGCATCAGAAAACACTTAACAATACAGGGTATGAATACAAAAAAGCAACTGACTCAAAGCTCATTCAAGTCAAAGGGATTAGATTATGCTTAAGCTCTGTGCTTCATCAGGGCCTAGGTGATAAGCAGCAATAATCCATTCTAAAAATTTCAAATATTGCGCCTTGGGGTTTTTGTAGGGTTGCTGCCCCAAACCCACAGGGGCTGTTCTGAGCAGATCCTCAGCTGTCCTACAGCTGGCTCCTTTCTGATGGGATGTCAGGGCTCCCAGAGCAGCTCCTCCCAGAGCTGTTCCCCAGCTCCACAAATGCCTGTCTGCCCGTGTCACCTCACCAGAGTCACATCTCTGGGGTCTGTCAAGAATCCTAATGCCTGCTCTCCTCTGTAGAATACATAGAAATGTAAAGGTCTGCTTGTGCTGTACATTTCACCTGCTTTGGGCCTCTGTTTTTCCACACTCAAGGTGAAATCAATACAAGATCCATCAAATGAGGTTGTAGTTTACAGCCTTTTGTGACTATTTGAGTATAACCTGGTGGTGTTGGCTTTGAAAATGATGATTTTTCACAACAGGAGGACTGACTCTGAAATAGCTTTTACTTTCCTGTAAAAGCATATTTGCTTTGAACTTACTTTGCTGTGAATTTACTAAATTTTTATGTGCCTACAGGGTATTTGTTCTTTGACTAACTGAAGTGACTCATGGCTTTATGTGAGATTCTTGATCTTGCAAATTGTTATATTATTATACATGAACTCACATTGTCTGCCATAATCTTAGTTATGCCTTGTCAGAAAATTGATTTTCAAGCTCATGAATACTTTCACATGTCTGGAAAGACCAAACTGAATCAATGTAAATATTTTACTTCAATAAAAGCAAAACATTTTATTTGGGATTCAAATCCCTTTGAAACACTGTAAGAAAATCCAAAAGCAAATAGTTATTTTGAAATTACCAATAAAACATACATTTAAAATATAAGAATCGGCATTTGGATACTTTTTAACATTTTCCAATAAATATTTTTACGAGAAAATGAAACATCAAAAGTGCTATGATTTGTTTAACAAAGACATTTCTGTCACAGCAGCTTTCTCTAGTGGAAAATCAATTACATCATTTTTCTGCCATCCTTCAATTTGATGCTATACAGTCTCAGCAGCCTCCTAAAATCCAGAGGGGGCCAATGGGATATATCATCTCATGGCATGTGACAAAATTAAATTGTCACTTGAATGGGATCCATTCAGTGTTTTCATAATGTCCTTCTTCACACAACTGAATTTCTGTGCCCTAAAATTATACAAAGTCTACCTAGATTTTCCTCACCAAACTATGTGATTAAAGGAGACAAGTTATGGATCTTAAAAAACTTGCAGATCAGCAAAAAAATATTTAAGTATGATCACAAGTAGGAGTTGGGAGACACTAATTCAGTCTCTAAGAGAGACTGTGGAGTCTGTGGGAGAGTCTAAATTAAATGTACAGCAGAAAGACTGCTGCTGTTGTGAGGAAGGATTGCTCTCCTGGAGATAAAAGTTGTCCTTAGAGACTGCAGAGAATGAATGAGATTTCATGTTGTAGTAAGTTTTACACTCAGCCATGAAATGGTAGAAACAAAAATCAAAAGCTTTCCCTGAACACACCAAAAAAACCCCCATGGTTTGCAAGGAGTAACACCCCTCCCCTTTCTTCCACCTTGAGCTGCTGATGAGCCGTGGTCAGGACCACACCTCTGTCCATCCTCTGGGATTTAATCCTCTGAGGAGAGGAAGGAAAGTGCTTAGACATCAGCTCTGGCTGATCCATCACGTTTGTGAGGCTCTTGGTTGACTCAGTTCTGCACAGGGGTCAGACACAGTGTGGTTCTGGATTTATTGAAATTTCTCTTTTAATAAAATCTTCCCCCTCCCCAAGTGTTACTCCCACCATGCTGAGTGAGGTAGAACAGTAATTGGTATTTTCATCTCCTTTCTTGAGCCAGCTACAGACATGAGAGAAAGTACAGATCTTGTGCAGTTTTGTAGTCTTCACATCCTTAGGGAATTTGCCCACTTGACTGGAATTATCACACCACAGTTTGCCTAGACTGTCTTTTTTAGTGTCATAACCATTTACAAAGTGTTAATGAAATGCATTCCAGTCAAATTAAAAGCATTGGGAATAAAATTGAGATAATACCTAAGAAATTTCCCGGGTTGGTTTATTGCTTAGCAATAATTTTGCAGTGAATTCAATAAGTAGGACAAACAAAGATAAATGCATAGTCTAATATTTCTTCCTTTAAGGCAGTTGCTTAGTAACTTTGAGCTCCAGAATTTCTGTTTATTTTTCAGTGCTTTCCCTAATGAATTTCTTTCAGTTTAACTGATACCCTGGCTCATTCACCCAAGGTTATTCATACCTTGCTAATTGCATGAATAAATTTATCATTAAGCCTCAGCCTGAGATTTGGCTTTGAAATCTGCCCATTTTCTGTTTCTAAATGATACAATTAAGCAGAAGTTCTGTTGATTGCTGAATGCAGCATACAATTACTATTGTATATTTCACTTCTGAGAGCCCTGTGGACATTATCTGGCTTGATACCACATTATAAACTGGGTGATTTCATTTAAGAAACCTCATTTTCCCAGATGTTTCAGTGAGATTTATCCTGACATTATTACCATTTGGTACATCTGACAAACATTTCTAGGAGATCTTAGCAAGGAGAATAGCCTTGGACTCCAAATCTGCTACCAGCTGCTGCATCTTCTTTTCACCTTCCTCTGAAGTTTGTTCCAGTTGCTTTATCTTCTAAAGCCACAGTGAAACCTGAGTAGATGACAGCAGAAGGAAACAAAGCCTCATGTCTCTCCCTGACCAGTCTGAGATCTCTACAGACCTATTCTGGCAGGCTTTCCTTTAAAATAAGCTTAAAAAAAAGGTCTGTTCCATTTCACTTGGCATAGGTGAGAAATTTCCTTTTCCTCTGGTCACTTTGCTACTCATATTCCTAGAAAAGTTTAAAAAAAAAAAACAAAACAACCCAGGTTAAAGAGCTGCAACTGAAGCTGTCAAGTGTGGGTTCCTGCTGGAAAACTTAAGCTAAAACTTAGAGCAGCTGTGTCTGAGGAGTTCTAATTATCTTTTATCCATAATTTTTATGTGAAGACAGATTGTTATCATTGCTGCAAACAACTTGACAACTATGATAATACTGAGAGAGAGGAATTTGGAACAGATCTTGAACGTTTAAAGTCTACCATAGAATGAGGTTGAATATTTGATGATTTATTGGCTTCTTAAACAATGAAAAAGGTGAAGCTCTTCAAATCCAGTATCCAACTTTTTTTTTTCCATACTCTTTTCCTAGAGGAAAGTCAAGGAACAAAAAGGGGAAGCCCAGCAGGAAGGAAAGCACATGAAATACGGCCAGTATGGGGTTCACAGAAATCATGCAGCCAAAAAAACTTCAGGAACAAAATGTAAGTTGTAAAAGAATCACTGCCAGTGTTCTGATGTCCAAGTACAATACACATGGGTGGAAGCCAGATTTTTAAAGGGATTCAAACTCCTAAACCAGTGAGGGTAACACAATTTTTTTAGCTGCCACCATGACCTGAATCACCTTGAAGAATGGTCCCTATCGTAGCAGGTTTTGTGAGTTCATTTATTGGTTGGTGCTTGGGATTTCTAAAGTTTTGACTTCCCTGCTTGTTTTAAAACAATTCTGTTGCCTGAAAAAAAAAAAAAAAAAAAAGACAAAAAAAAAGTGAAGAAACCAGTTCTGACTCGGAGGCTCTTCAGAGCAGCCTCTGAGCACAAGAATGCTGTGAATCTAGTGGAACTAGTTAGTGCTACCTTGAAGTGTCCCATGAACCTGCCACATCAATGTGAGATCAGAGTTTGTTTTAGCCAGAACAGGGGTGGATAATCCACAACAGTACTGATATATTCAAACTAGTCACAGGTTTCACATACCTAGAGCAGAAATGCAAATGCTTGGGGGGAGCTTAAAACCAGAAAACCACAAAAACAACAAGAGCAAAACATAATCCAGATTACAGCCCATATTTTAAGTCACAGGTTACAATAGTCACATGGAAATAAGGCAAAATGTCTTCAAGGATACTTTACAGAAGTACATTTTCCTTCAGTGTTTCCTTCAGTTTCCTTCAGTTTCCTACAATTTCCTTCAGATATTTTACTCCTCTATTTCTACATGCAATTACTCCTATAATTCAATTATGGTAGACTTCACCATTTAACAATATGGTTCACTAATGCTTTGATTTTTTTAATACCAACTGAAAAAAACTCCATATATCTACACTCTAAATTGGCTTCAGTGGGAGACTCAATAAGGACCCACCACTCAATAAATTGCTTGTGTAAAATTTTCTTTCTAACAAAATAATTGCTGCAGAGCTTTAGATAAGAAATGCTGAACGTTTCACCACACAGGATACAAGGCAACAAACCATAAATAAAGGTCAGTGCTATAAAATCTCCTCCTAGAAAGCTCCAGGCCCTGCCAGAAGGAACTGGCTTTCCCCAAGCTGCAAATCTGTGTCCTTCCCACCATATGCACTGAGCCTTTTATAGTAAACATGTAAACATGCCCCTGTCCCTATGTGGCAAACATTTCCTGTTTACATGGAATTAAATTTGTGTAGCAATAAACTGTTCTAGAAGCTTTCTTCTTTGTGTGCAATTTCCCCTCTCAGCAGCAAGAGCAAAAGAAGGTTGCAGTAATACCATGTTTCAGTACAACCTCAAAGTCAAATACATGTTTTATTTCACCTGTGCAATTCAGCACTCTTTGGGGCCAGGTAAAAAAAAAAAAAAAAANGTCAATAAACATTTTATTTTATTTAGAGATCTGTGATAAGTTTTTTTAAAAGGCAAGGAAACCTCAGGTGGTGTTTTGCATTGGAAATGTACTCAATGTTCCTATTGTTCAATGCTGCTGGGTGAGCACCTGATTGTTTCAGCCTCCTCATGGTTCAGACAATCAATGGAATAAATAAAGAATTCACCTTCATGCAGCATGGTCTGTCAAATTACCCTGTTACTCAGCAGCACTAACTCACCTGAGACTTTCCAGGTCAAGGCATTTTCCCAAAATTATGGGGGAACAAAGAGGGGATCACAGCTGGAGGGGGTTGGGATCTTGAGAATGGAGAATCAGGGAACTGTCATAGGAAAAGAAAGTTAGTTTATGTTATGGCTTAGTTTAGAGGGGACTTTTGGAGATCACAGAATCACAGAATTACTGGGTTGGGAGAGACCTTCAAGATCATCGAGTCCAACCCAGCCCCAACAGCTCAACTCAACCCTGGCACCCAGTGCCACATCCAGGCTTTGTTAAACACATCCAGGGATGGTGACTCCACCACCTCCCCGGGCAGAACATTCCAGAACTTTACCACCCTTTCTGTAAAAAACTTTTTCCCGATATCCAACCTGTATTTCCCTTGGTGCAGCTTGAGACTGTGTCTTCTGGTTCTGTCAGTGCTGCCTGGAGAAAGAGCCCAAGCCCAGCTCAGGAGCTGTAGAGAGTGATGAGGTCACCCCTGAGTCTCCTTTTCTCCAGGCTGAGCACCCCCAGCTCCCTCAGTGGTTCCTCACAGGGTTTGTGTTCCCAGCCCCTCTCCAGCCTTGTTGCCTCCTCTGGACACATTTGAGCATCTCAATGTCCTCCCCAAACTGAGGGGCCAGAGCTGGGCACAGATCATCTGGTCCACCCCCACCAGCATGGGCAGGGATGTTTTTCACCAGGTCATGAAAGGCCACTCCAAGCTGACACTGAGCACATCCAATGATGGAGCATCCATCCACAGCTTCCCTGGAGTCTTGTCCTGGTGTCTCACCACCCTCATCACAAAAATTCCTCATTCCTCACACCCAGTCTAAATCTCTCAGCTGAAAACTGAGCCCCTTTTCCTGTCACTACAGCCCTGGCAAAAAGTCTTTTCCCATCTTCCTTATGTGGATTGGTCTACTAAAGCTGTTTTTTTACAGCTTTTGATCCTTTTCCCCCTCTTTTAAGACAAATTAGAGAATTACTGCTCCAGGTATTCCTTCACTATATTGTTATTTGCATTATTAGAGCACCTGGGAGTTCCAAGATAAAAAAAAAAAATCCTCCAGTTTTTCAATTAAGATATTACAGTGCACACATGAGGAAAAGGTTGTAGTCTAAGGAATTCTCTTCCTGGCACAGATTTACCGTGCTTGGGAAGAAAAGCAGAGTGTGACAAACTCCTGCATGTCTGCTGCTGATGACAAAGCAATATGTGGTGTTTCATTTAGGTTGCCAGCAGTGTTGAATAAGTGTTTGGACCCCCATCACAGCTTGATCAGCACACAGAGGTCATTTGCACCTCCTGTAGTTTAATTCATGACTAACCTCAGCAGTCCCTCCACACCAGACTTAATAAACATTTAAAATGTGTGATATATTAAATGATTTTTTAAAATTTAAAATTTAATAAACACTTTAAAAATGTCATTGCTGTAGGCAGCTCTGAAGTAAATTACTGATAGACACATTTTGCCTTTGAAAAAAAAAAGACTATCTTTAGAGGTCTAGTATTCTTGCTGGCTCCTTTTGATAAAATTATTCATTCCCAAAGTGCAAATTTTTTTTTGTTATTAAAGGCATCATATTTTTCTTTCTTACCACACTGTGAAACCTTTAATTGACTGGTATTTGGATATATGGGTAACTCATCAAACTGCACTGACATTCTAATCTTAAGTTGAATTCTTAATACATTAATTTTGCTTAATTGTGAAAGCAAAAAATTACAATGCCTTTGAAGGCCTCAATCTGAATAGAAAACTTTCTGCAGGAAAAAAAGAATACTTGAACATGCATGAAGATTTTTTAAAATTATTTTTTATATTCTGTGTGCAAGGGAAAGTTGCATGCTATGAATTGCTGTTCATATTTCAAGGATTTTTAATATTTGCCACATTTCATCATTTCACTTTATTGCATGGTAATGCAGAGGAATAATTGAAGAATTAAAGTACATTAAAGTAACAACTATCAACCACACAAATCAAAAAAAACCCTAGGAAATGCCAAGCTACAAATTTTCTAGTATCTTTAGTATCTTTCTAGTACTTTTTAGATATTTCAGATCAGCTGAAGTCAGTAATAACAGATCCTGTTCCTACAAAAGTAAATATTGCCCCTGAGCTCAGCAGGTGAGTTTTGAATCCAGATGCATTCCATAAGCCCTAAAAAAGCTGTATCTTCTACAACTGATAATTTAAAAGAAAACATACCTGACAAATTGAACAGTTATTTCTATCATTTGATAGAAATGTGATTTGGTTTTCCTTTCATCTTGATAAATGAAAACAGAAAATTTCAATTTGTTTTCTAATTCTTCCTCTTCAGCACAGTGCTGAAGCATTTTATTGTCTGCACTAAGGAAAACAACCAAAATATTTTTGTAAAAGTATTTGTCTCACATATATCTGTTTCATAAGAATATTCCACTAAGTGGCCTAGAATGGTGTTATGTTGATCCACAATTTTTCCAATACATTTTCAGGAAAGTTTGAGGCTGCAAATGAGGGGCCATTCATTTCCTATGGTAAAAATAATAAATTGATTGATTAGTTGCAATGCATTTGTTAAAAGCTTGAAAATAAAATAATAGTTGTGTGTCCTAGAAATCAACTTGTGGTCCACGAAAGGACCTCAGTGAGTCCTAAAAATGTAAGAACCCTGATTAGCTTTCATTCCTCTAAAAAAACAAACAAACAAACAAACAAAAAAAACCTAACCCCCCCAAAAAAACCCCAAACAACAACAAACAAACAAACAAAGTTTCTTCTCCTAAAATAAAAGAGATTAAATCTGACACCCTTAAGCTCCACAGTCTTCTGATTTTTAGACACAAATACATTTTTTTCAACCCCAAATATACCTAGAACAAAATTATGGTAATGATTCACAGAAGAAATGAGGAATGAACAAGGAAAAAGACATGAAAGCCACCCAGCCATTACAGAGGGGGTGCTGTATTTCCAGTGCAATCACAATATTTGACTTCATGGAGATGAGAGAGCAGGAGGAGGTGCCTGAGGAAAAAAAAATACAACAATGTCAGAAACCACAGCATCACTGTCCCCTCACCAGATAAATTCTCTTCTCCCATGTCCTGGTTTTGTTTTTTCTCTCTCTAATCATTGTCAACTAAAAAACCCACAAACAAACAAACAAACAAACAAACAAATCACCCCCAAACCCATACACAAAAAAAACCCCAAAAAAACAAAACCCAAAACCCCCTTGTTCCAAAATGAGCTGTCAGAGAGGCTGTTATTGTAATATAATATATAATACCTAGCCTATAATACCTATATAATGCCTAGCCTAAATCCAGCTCCTTTGGCCACCTGAGGATTAACTCTCCAGTGAGAAAATAAAGAATTTCCCAACTTTGTCTTGTGTCTCCACTCCATTTTACCTTCCAAAAAGAGACTCCTGCTCTCTGAATCCCCCTCTCTGCACACTTCTCAGCCAGCTTCCCTAGTGGAAGCTGCAGACAAAGTTCAGGGTGCATATTACCACTACAAGGCTGTGGAATTCATATATTTTTCATAATGGGTTTTTAAAAAATATGTAGCAGTTTTATCCTTGCAGCAGCTGCATTCCCTGTTAGCACCTTTTCAGGTCCTTACACACCTACAAAGGGATCTTACACTGATTTTGTGTTCTCTGTAGCCCCTCAGCCTCACAGAGACATAAGCTGTAGTTTTGAAGCCCAATGTTTCAGGAACAAGCAATTAAACGAATCCTGAACTGGGCAGGATTTTGTGGCAGCAGGTTATCCAGCTTAAAACAGGAGCACCCTAAAATCCTATGGGAGTTCCTCTGACTTTCAAAACACACATTTTTTTCCACCACCTGTAGCTGAGGAAAATCTACTCTGTGACTGCTACTCAAAGATGTTTCCATCTGCACCTGCAGATGTGCAACTGCAGAAGGACAATTCCTGTTTAAAGTCCTTAGGGATCCTTGGCTCTTGGAGAAGTTGGCTTTCCTGTTATTTTAACACTGTCCACATAAAAGTGGTGGGGTTTTTTTTTCACTACTCAGCATGCTAAGTCCCATATCCTGTTTCCCAGGACTGATCCTGGAAGGGCTGGGGGCTTTGAAGTGTTTGCTGCTGCCCGAATTTGGATGCTGTGAACAAAAAAAAACCCCTCGAGTTCTTTACCAAATTTCCCCCAGTGAAACAACCCCAAGGAGTTTTTTCACACCAGGGATTTCACAGCATGCTTTGGGTAATGCATGAGTGGTGGTCATGCAGCTGGAAACCCTGAGATTGTACAGGTGACACACAATTCATCCACAGTGGGTGCCTGCTCAGTTTTTAGAGCATTATTTAAGGCCACATACCTGCAGTTGGAACTTGCCACCACTTGCCAATGTGTAATTGATCTACAGGTGACAGATTGTTCCACTCTGGCACAGCAGGGGAAAACCATTTGGAGTTACTTATTCACCCCACCTGTCATTCCTCCTCTTGCCTTTGACACAGCAAGGAATAAATTCCTCACAATTTCTTGTAAAAGAAGAAAAAAAAAAAAGAAGAAGAAGAAAAAACCCAACACAAGAAACCAAACCACAACCCAGAAAACACCTCCCCCAAAGAAACCCATCCAAACCCCTAAATGTCCCCTGTGGCATTAAATTCTCATTTTTCCTAATTTTCCTGGCTGTCTGTCTGGTAATCTGTGTGTGTAATGATTAGCATAGGGTAGGGGAAAAGGGGGTGGCTTTCAATTTGTAGTAAAACCCATTGCACATCCACCTACACCAGCAGAATTCAGTGTCAGCCAGAAATCCACCCCAAAAGCTGTGGAAATGTGTGGCTGATTGACAATGCTGCAGCAGGTAAACTGCCAGAGGGAACAGCTCAGCTGTTGGAGGGCTTTGCACTCCAACCACCAGGAAATGCACCTGGAATGGAGAGAGTTTTTTTGACATCACAATATTCTACAGTTTGGTGTAGAGATGGAGCTGTAAAAATGCCAGAAAACTCATTTTCTGGGGTAGGTAAACACTTTGCAGGCTGCAGTTGCTCCCATCCAGAAGGAAGACTTGTGCAAACTGGATAAATGCTGACCTGAAAATATAAATATATTCCAAACAGTAAAAGAAAGAAGTGTCTAAGGTTATCCCACGTGTGTACATGAATACATGCTTAATTTGCAAATACAGCTGTAATGACTGCATGTGCAAATGAAACCACAGTTTGAACAAATTACACAATGTCTTGCTACAGGCAGGAAAAAGAAAGCTCATCAGAGTATTACTAATTGCTCCATGTAACACACACATGAATTTCAGATTCAGTCCTGAAAACCTGCTGGTACAAGAGCATAGCAGACCTTTTATCCAGTGTACTCAAGGGCCACTTTTTATTTCTGGGTTGTATTTTCAGGAATTTAGGACTTCCTCAGAGACAGATAGGTAAGCAATCCAGTGCTTTGGAGAGAAGGTTTAACCTAAGACTTTATCAATGTTGGAAAACAAAATATAATGTTTAAAATACCAGTCTTTTTAAAAACTGTGCTGCGTCTTTCAGCCAAAGCATAAAATTATCTGCCTGCAGGATCTGTAGAATTGCAGTGGAACATCTTCCATGGAAAACAGCACATTATTTTTTGAAGGTCTCAGAATTTTGGGGTTTATATCAGTATGGTTTCATCTCAGAAAAAAATGAGGGTTTTTCAAGGACTGTAGTTGTACCATCCTACGAAGACTTGGAATGCTGTGACTTGGAGAGCTATCACTGAAATATTATTCTGGCAACAGTAAAAATACACATAAAGCTTTATTTTAGTAACTCTGTTAGACAACTAAGATGTGGAAGCATAATTTTTCATAGGTTTCTTTTTTGGCCACATGGCCATTCACTGGTGACTATTTCACAGCAGATTTTGCTGTTCTAAACAGGTGGGGTTTCAGGAAGATTTACTTGGAGAATAAACAACTTCCTCATGGGAATCCTGATGCCACAATCTGGCCCCTAGGGATTATTTTAACTTGCTTCTGAGGTAGGTGAGCTACATCTGGAGGTTTGTGCTCATGGTTTCAAACCCTTAATTGCTCTGTAGGCTTCATGGTGCTTGAAATTAAAATATTAGGAGCTCAGTTTTTTGTGTGCTTGGCTAACCCACCTACCTGTTTTGGTGTGATCCACCATGCAGGGGACAATAACCCTAAAAAAACTACTTAGGGTGCCCTCAAAAACACATTGGATGTTTTTTTTCACAGCCCCAAGCCCTCAGTGTGACCAACAGCAGCACAGCCTCATGCCTGCCTTGCCCTGCCTCCATCTCACAGGAATTCTCTCTATTTGTTTTGGGAACCCAGGCCTTTATTTTAGGTGGGATCCTGCCATTTAGCTGTGCAAAAAAGGTCATTAAGATTTTATTCAGCCCAGTCTGAAACTTTTCCAAGCACTTTCTTCTGCCCAAAAAAAATACAGAGGCAGCTTTCTAACGGAGGATGAAGACAAAAGGCAGTGGCATTCCTGAAGCCCATCTGGGAGTTTGTGGAAAAGTTTGAAAAAGCTAAACTCTTCTTGCACAGCTCTGTGTAGGTATTAGACATTTCCCCTGTTTTCCTTTCCATATTGAGGATATTTACTTGAAGACAGAGTCTTTGTTTAAGTATTCATCTTTCTTTTTTAACTTATTAAGAACCTGAAATCCTAATCCTCTGCTTGTGACATCCCAGCAGGACTGCTGTGGAAATTATTGCACTGCCAAAACTCAGAGGACTGTGACACCAGGTAGAGAATAAACAGGAGAGGCGGATGAACTGTTAGGAAGTAGGGACCCCTTTTTTATCTAAATATTTTTGTTAATAAAGAACAAGGGAAGGGAAGGACATGATATGTTTCTGAGGCCCAGCTGCTCTTTTAACCAGGAGTTCAGGAGGATAAAGTGTGAAAGGGCCCCGTCACTCATAAGAGAAAGGCTTTATTATATTGTACAATGTTTTTTTAATCTAAACCCTTGGCTCCTGCCATTTATTTACATACCTTGATATTTTTTTCTTTGAGGTCCTCAGGCACCAGTGTCAGGAACAGCCACAGACAAGGATTTGCTGTGCTTGGGTTGCCAGGTGACCTCCAGAAACCTCTGTCAAGGACAAAGGTATTGTCAGATGCCTTCAGAAACAGAGCTCTCAAACCCAAAGTTTTAACAAAAATCATAGTCTTTACACTCCTAAAATAACCTTCATCTTCCAAGCTTCTCTTTCCTAACTGTGAACACACAGCAGATGAAAATTCACATTTTTATCTGGCATTTAGCCCCAGAGAATGGGAGCTTTAGTGAAAATATTGAATGTAAAGTGTTAATGGACAGGTTTTAATCCCTCAGAGGCTGGATGATAGTGGCTTTATCAGGCTCCCACTGTATATTCATCTTGGTGATAGAAAAGTCACCAAAAAGAAAAACTGTCTGGGCTGACAGCCATCAAGAGTGGTGTGAGACGAGGATATGCAGTGACAAAAACATAAAAAATATCATTAAATGTACTTAAAGGTCTGACTGGGAATGGCAGAAACTTCCAAACCAAATTCCTGACCCCAAATCCAGCAGAGAGGTAGAAAGAACAGAGAAAAGAATGGACAAAAGTTTTTTTTTAAAAGCAAGGAAGGAAAAAGGAAGAGTGTACGGTAAATGGCACGAGAGATTGTAAAACATTTTTGCTAGTGCTGTCAATGAGTGTGAAAAAGAAAAAAATGGTGAGAGGGGTATATGTCCAAGGTGTAGGTTCCATGGCCAGGCATCAAACATTATTAATCATCCAGTGGATGCAGCTGGGGAGGAATTCATGGCAGATTTCACAGGGAGAGAGAGCAGCTGCCCTGCAAGGGATATCTTCACAAGAAGAGATCAATATCTCTGTCTGTGGTCCAGACAGAGCAGTAAAGAAATTTGATGCTTTACTCACTATTGCTCATGAAGCAAAGGTTGGAAAATCAGATAAAAACCAGACCATGAGATAGGAGAAAACTTTCTAGAAGAAAATACAAAGGAAAAAAACAGCAACAACAACAAAACCAAACTGCACTGGGAAAATATAACCCTTGCTTTAATTCCCTGTCATGCTGTGATGCATTCCAATGGAATCACTGCTCTGTACCTTGGAAATTGACTATATCGTGTTAATCAGAAGGAAGCAGTGATGAAACTCCCTAAAATGCTGAATAATGTGTCCAAGCACAAATGCCTAGATGTAATCTAGATCTGCACTGGTGACTGAGCTTCCCCCACTCTGTTCCTCTCCACCTTCTCAGGTGTGTGTGTGTGTGAGTGTGGGGAACACAACTGTGAATTTTGCTTGAGTCAGCTGATGTGAATTACAAATCCCTCTGATGGGGAAAGCAGAGCAGAGCAAAACTAATCAGGAATGAGCAATCTGAAGCAGCCAGACCTCCCAGGCCAGAACTGCTGCCTGCTTGGAGCTCACTGCAGGCTGGGTCATGCCTGAAGTGCCACGGGGCCAGTCCATGCTCAGCTGAGGGGCTCTGTGCCAGAGGAAAGGAGACAAAATTCCCTTTACTCAGCCATGGAATGGCCAAGCAATAGTTATTTCCAACTCAGAACCCAAATGACCCCTAGTCCTTGTGAAAGCCCCCAGAGCAGGAGGTTTAAGGAGCATAGCTGAAAAGTTTCTGTCTCTTCCCCAGTATGAGGTGTGAGAAGTGCAGGAACCACGTGTGGGTGTTCCAGCCAGGCACATCTGTGTACACAGATTAAGGATTTAACATTGCTGTGATGTCATGGCTAAGTCCTAGTCACAGAAGCATAGGATATGTCTTGTTGGCATTCACTATTGGTTTTCTGCCTTGAAAAGTCTCCAAAAAAAACCCCAAAAAAGCCACCAAACCAGGCTTGAGGTTACTGTCTGCATTATTTCTCTTTCACCTGTCTCACAAAGACTTGGTTTATGAATGAGAAGTTTGTTAGCTGCCTCTCCAGTGCCCTTCATCTGCCCCTGTTTGACCCTTGAGAGGACAGGTAAAGATATCTCTTCCCAAATAGGCTAATCTATGGAACAGAAATTGTTTTCTCAAAGATGTGGGACTAACATTTACACTGATGATTGCAGAATGCATGGGATTTGTGAGACTGCTCTGGAGGTGATGGACCAAAATGAAGAAACTTTCACTCATTCTCCCCCAGCTGCCTTTGTTTAGCAGTGCTGCAGGAAATAAAGTGTGATAATATTATCTGTGAGAGGATTAGGGGGGAGCAGGACAGGGTGTGCCTCTCTGCTTCCCCATTTCTCTGCAGTGAAAACCTCCAGTTTGGGCAAAAAAAATCTCCAAAGCAATCTCTTTCAGTGATCCACATAGCATTTTTAGCTCAGAGGTTGAACTTTCCCACTTCTTTCCCTAAAGACAACTCGGGTTTCATCTGTGAACCTTCCCTTTGGTCTTTCTTCTTGGGGAAAAGATTCTGGTGGTCTCAAGGCTGTGATGTGCCATGAAGTCAGATTAGGAAGCCCAGCCAGCAGGAAGATCAAGGTAAAACTCAGGCACTTGCCAAGAGTTTCCCTCTGTGAACTTCTGCAGTTTGATACTGGAATGTTTTTGTGAGCAGCAGGATTTTTAAAAAAAAAACAAATCAGAAATCCTTTTTCCACTGAGAAACCGCGGAAAATTCGTGGAAGATTTTCATCCAGTCATAATAGGAAAGAACATTACTGGTAAAAAAGCACACAGTCTGTGCAAATATCAGTCCAGTTGAATGAGAATGTCACTTTTCAAAGACACAACAGAGCTGAAATTGCAGTGTTGAAGACAAGGGTGCTATTCTATGGTTTTGGCTAGGAAAATCTTGGCATGTTATTTTTACTAGAAACGTAGCACAGGAGGTTCAGTCTCTACAAGGGTTTAGGAGGAGAGGGGAGAACATAAGGTATTTGCCCAGAATCTGTGCTCTGTCTTCTGAACATCAGAAATAAATCAGGTTAAAATTCTTTTCATGGATATCCATGGATAAAGTCGTAAACCCCATCACTTCTCGGAATGCACTTAGATGTGGGGAAAGAATATTGTAATTAGTTATCAAGTAATGTAATGTTCAGAAGGGTGGAGAATGATCTTAGTAACTGATTTTAGTCTTTTAAGGATTTCCTCTCTCCCAATGAAAACCTTTGATTGTAGTATAACATACTGATCACTAGCAGCCTTCTTCATCAATCCCTGTGTCTTTAAAAATAAAAATCTAATCCCATTCTCCCCAGAGCTCAGATGCTTTGTCATTTCTTCAGAACCAAGGAATAAATTATTGGGATGTTGGTTTGGTTGCCTTCCCACTGCTGTTCAAAACCACAATAAACAAAAGGCCTGTGAATCCTGGTGTAAAGTTACACCAAGAGTGTCCAGCCATGAATTACTCTCACACTGCACTAGCACGACACGAAGAAGCACTGCAGACAGTCCATGCTGCAAAGCTCACAGTGGAAAACTTTAACCAGACCAAACTTGTTTAAATAAGGCAGTGCTGACTTGGGGGAGAAAGCAGCAATGAAGGAAGGCAAGCAGATTTTTTTTTTTCTTTTTTTTTTTTAAATTTCTTTGGTACATTTTTATTTATAGCATGTGCTATTTGATTTAATTCTGCACCTGGCACAGAAGAAAGAAAGAAGAAGATAACACGCTACAGGAATAAAAAAATACTCTGTAATAAACAGACAAACAAATTGATCAAAATCATGTGTAACTTCTGTTAATAAACCCCTGCAAACTATTGCTTAATGCCAGATTATTTTGAAGCTAAATGAAAGACTGTTCACAGCTGCATATACTTCATCTCATAAATGCAGATTAAAGCAGATTTGAAAGCGTTGTTATGAATTATGCATTATTTTTAAAGAATAAAGTGAACAACATAGCCTGTAGGAACCTGAAATGGGGAAATTTTCAACTGGTTACACCACTGTCTAAAAGAAAGTACTGTGGTGCTCTAAGCATTGTATCTTGCTCTTCTCATTCACACTGAGTAAATATTTGTTATCCATGAAACTCAAAAATTCCCTATCTTCACTGTAGAAAAAGTTCCTTTTCTGCTTAGAACAAGCCAGGTTTTATTTAAATAAAGACAACTGGATTAGGCCTTGCATATATGTGTGTGTGTTTAATTTTAAAATATACATGATCTATGTCATTTAAATACAAAATACAATATGCTAATTGCACACCTCTGTGATTGTGTGCTTTGCAGAGAATCATGGAATGGTTGAGGATGGGAAAGACCTCTGGATTCATCGAGTCCAGCCACCAACCCACCACTAAAACACATCCCCCAGTGCCAGACCTGCTCATTTCTGGAGCACTCCCAGGAATGGGGACTCCAGCACTCCCCTGGGCAGCCTGTTCTCATTTTCAGTGAATAAATTTTTATATATATACATACATGTGTGTTTAGGCACCTTTGCCTCTGTATGCTTACATGAAGCATAGATATAATCCATAGAGTGGCTGGCATATTTAGGATAAGAATTAGCACTTGAGAGGATCTCCTGCCATCACATTCACACAATAAAGCAGTTCAACTGATGTGAACAATCATGCCTAATGTAAAATTCTGTTTAGAAATAGTTTCCACTGCTTTGAAGATGCAAATCCACAGGCCTGTGGTCCAGGGAATGGAGCAGCCCATCCCTGTGACAGGAGCAGCTATGCCTCACAATGCTCCAGACACCTGAAAAAGCAACAATTACACAGTTTTGCTCCAAAACAAGGTACTCCTTTCCTCTTACAGCCATTACTTTTTGAAAAAATACCTATTGACAAGGCAACTTCACATTCTGCACCAACATACAACACACCCCATGCGCTGCTGTGATTTAGGGGACAAAAAAGAAAAAATCCAATTTGCCTCTGATGTCATTGTGTGTTAGTGATGATGTCCTGAGACCTTTCCTGTGAACTCTGAAATTGATGTCTCATTGCATAACTCTCCAGAGAATACAATAATTGCATACTTTTGTTCAATTATTGTCTGTAACTTGCACATCCAGCAGGCCGAGGAGAAAGGTTCTCTGTCTGAATACCTGAAAGGGCCAAGCCCTGGAGCAGGGCTCAGAAAGCTCAGAAAATACACTTTTTCCAGACCTCTGTGAAGGACATTTAATCTTATCACCCCTTCCTTCCTAAGATAAGGGGGTTTTCATGTGTACAGAGGTGGTGCTGAGTGCTGTGACAGCCTGGCCACGTGTCACGCACCTGGCGCAGCATCTGCAGCTCTCAGGGCCAAATTTGATGGGTTTTGAGAGGATAAAAGTGTCATAAATTCATGGGGGGAGCTGGTGGAGGTTGGAGTCCAGCAGGGTGTGGCAATGTAAACAAATGAAACACAACCAGCATTGCAAAAAATTGGAAAATAAATTGTTGGGTACTTAGGGGTTTATTTTTTCAGATCTCTCTGCTTCTTCTTCCACCAATTTTTTACCCTTTTAACATGCCAACACTTCAATGCATATTTATTTCTGGGGAATAATGAATAAAGACTTTAGGATATGACTCTTCAAAATAAAGTCATCTTTCTATTAAAATACAAAATAATCAGAAATCACTGGTTAATAGCTGCCACAATGCAGAATATTTTTCACGTGTGCAAGTAAAAACATTTCCTTAAATTTTTTCAAGTTTGATTTTAACTACTAATATTTGGTTCTTTTTTTCAGCCTTCTCTTCCTTTCTAAAAGAAGCCACATTTTATTTAATGATCTCAGTAATAAATCATTAGTCAGTGGACTCTAGTCCTTAAGGTAAAAAAAAATTCTACAGTCAAGATCTTCTTTTGTGATTGAGCTCTCCTTGAACTCTCATGCAATCAATATGAGAATTTGCCTGTGATACCCAAATTTATTTTAGCTATTTTGACCACTGCAGGTCTTTTCTGATGTTGTTGTCCTGAAAACTCTAGAGAAATATTTAATTAAAATATTCAATGTAGTAATTTGAAACTTTGCAGGAAAAAAAAAAAAAAAAAACAAAAAAATAAAAAAAACCAATAGTAATAATATAGTAATAATAGTAATAGTAACAGTAACAACAAAGTTATTACCTTTTCAATGGCAGAATTTTAGCAACATCTGTAGTGCTGTTTGGACACTTCCAATCATCAGAGGGAAGAATATAATCCCTGGCTGTTGTGAGAGCATTTGTGTTTGTTTACTGTCGTCTACTGCCATCTGATTTTTTAAATTCACTTATAAAAAGCAGTTCCCAGGGGTGCTTGGACAAACAGTCATTAATTTCTTCTGCTTTGAGAACTTTTACCCTTAAGTATTTTTGCTTGATTAAGTCTGTTGTTTTTTCCTCAAGTTCAGCCTTGAGCAGGAGGCCTCAAGGATCTGCAGCACCCACAAGTTCACTCAGGAGGTCCAGGCAACAGGAATTTTCCGAGAACTTGTCAACTCTTCATTTTGACAGCAGCAAGAATTATTTCTTTACCATGCTCAGGTTATTTTTAAGCCTTGCCTGGCCTGGTTCAAGGCCAGGGCTTGGAGAAGCCTGGTCTGGTGGAAGGTGTTGGACAAGATGGGATTTCTGGTCCCTTCCCACCCAAAGCATTCCATGGCTCTGTGACTTTTGACCAACTAACTAAACATAGAATTAAACAGAAAAATGTGTTTCTTGATAAAAGTCTTTTTGCCTGTTGATGCAAAAGCTGTCCCCATGCCACCTACTCACCCTAGAATCCTCCTTGCTCCATAAATTTTCCCACTGGCTGCCTCTAGGGACAGGGTGTTCAGAACTCAGGTTTTGAAGAAATTGGCTTCTAAAGGCCAAGGCAGCCTTAAAAAAAATGCAACCTAGGACTCCTGGAGCAAATGTTAATGAAAAAGCTATTTAAGCCCTTTACTCAATGTCAGGAGGAAGTCTGCTTTTCTTTTTCTTCCTCAGAGGTGAATGTTTTCCATGAAAAATGAACTTCCTACCTTCTTCTCCAAATGTTCCTAAAGTAAAGGAACCAAAGCCTCTGCTTTAGGAAATTGCCAATATTAAAGAAAATATTTAAGCACCTGTTTAAATTCCACTAAAATGAGAGGAAAATAGAGACATGTCTTCATAAGTCACACCCACAGTGGCTGTCAACACTGCCAAGCCTTTTTTCTAGGGCCCTTCTTTGTTAAAAACCTAATTAATATATGCCAGACCTAAATGCCTCCAGGCCTTTTGCCTCAGGCCTGCTCAAATCACTCCAACTTTCCTCTTCTCACCTCTTTGCTTATCTCTCTCTTGAATTCAGGTTGGGTGAGGCCTCATCAGTCTTTGTCAGGCAGGAAAACACATTTAATCCTTTCCCACCAAAGTCTCAAAATTGATGATGGTTCAGCTAATCAGAGCCAAATTTTGCTGGCTCAAAATAAATCCTGATTACCAGATATAAACTGAAGATTTATAATATTGGTGATATGACCACTCTCTTTTAGCACTTGCACTTCACAGCTCCATTTAGGCTGTTCCTGAATCCTGCAGTGAGTCCAGGACTTGGGATATAGGATTTCTGAGTCCATGTTTTTCAATTACCATCCTCAAATATAAGTTCAAAACTGACACTGCTTATGCAAGTGGTGCTGTGGTTCTTTTTAGCCATTTTTCTACCAAAACAAGGTTATGTTGGGACTTCTTTAGTTAGATGCTGGTTTTATTAAAAAAAAACCCCATGCAATTCACAATTATTTGTCTATTTTATTGCTGACATATTAAGATTTAGACAGGCAGTTCCCTAAGTCTACTTAGATAATATTTTTTCTCAATTACCTAATTTTATTACAAAACCTTTTCCCTTCTTTTTTTCATGGAATTAAAAAAATGTAAATTGTCCTGTATATATCTAGCAATCTTATAGGATTCTAAAAATAATTGTTCTTGGCATTTATCAGGCACCAAATGTAAAAATACATGATTCTATCAGCTTTAGCATTATTATCTGTTATGGTTACCACAGGCCAAGAACCACATCGTTGTGGTTCAACATCACCTATTTCAGTTACAACCTCATTTACCTCAGAAGCACTTCACCTGTCTGTCTCTTCTTTCTTTAGCAAAGTAAGTGGGAAGATAGCCAGACATCTAAATTACAGAAAAAAATCTCTACAGTTCTACCATAAAAAAAAAAAAAAATCAATTTTCACATGTCACTTCTAGATCTAAAATGTCCAAACAGGAAAAGAATTGTGATTACTTATTCAGGTGGTAGACAGAGCTGAGGACTTGTATCAATTCTTTCTTATGCCAATTTTACAAGCACATTATCTAATTTCTCCTTTCTCCCCAACGGAATGCTTCATTACCTTGCAATAATTTATTATATTCAATAAATTATAGAGCTAATAAAAGCAGGCATTATTATTTTTATCATGCTGCTTTCTTT
Organism: Peucedramus taeniatus; assembly: GCA_013400575.1. Classification (NCBI taxonomy): domain Eukaryota; kingdom Metazoa; phylum Chordata; class Aves; order Passeriformes; family Fringillidae; genus Peucedramus; species Peucedramus taeniatus. The sequence continues at coordinate 74,700 of WBNO01028040.1, forward strand.
TTCTTCTGTGAAAGAGAGCAGTTTCAGGTGTTGGTGTGATCTACCTATTATATTGATTGGAATATCTTCAAGATTAGAATTGAATTTAAAAATGAATAGCAGATCTTTTGAAATGAAAGCCAGGCTGAAGAAGGCTCAATTCAAAAGGCAGAGCATTAATTTAAAGCTCAAAGAAGAGGAAGGTAACCTATTATTTTTGAATAAAATGGGAACAGACATGAAAAAAATTTCTTTCTTGCTTCACATGAAGGTACAAAACCCTGAAAATCTTAACAAGATTCTGTCTTTGTTAAGTTTTTAACTCAGATCTCAGATTTTTGAGCATCTGTCAACTGAAACTCCAAACCCTGCCCTGCCTACTCAAATTATGGACTTGAGACTTACATGAAGCACCCACAGTCTGCTTCCTTTCCAGCATCAAGAAAATAGAGGTGGCAGAAGATGTTCATAATAATTTTGTACTTCTGGATAGGAGTAATTTAAACCCCACTTTAATTCCCCAGACTCTATAGTAATAGGCACTTGGATGCTTTCTGAATTTTTAAAACATTATTTCAGTAGTAAATATGAAGTGGGTTGGGGTTGTTTGCCTTTGTTCTTTTGGTTTGGTGTTTTTTTGTTTGTTTGTTTGTTTGTGGGGGTTTTTTGGGGATTTTTTTGTGGATTCCTTTTTGTAGTTGTATGTTTGGGGTTTTTTTGTTTTTTGTTTGTTTGTTTGTGGTTTTTTTTTTTTTGTTTGTTTGTTTGTTTGTTTTATTCTCCAAAGAAAATAGTATTTTGGAGAGAGAACAATTGTGTCTTCTGCCTTCAATATTTGCTGTATTTCCAGGTGAGGTAAAAAGCTTTTCCCTCCCACTCATCCCAACATCTGTTGGAAACTGAGACCCAAACTTTGGAGCTCAGTGCTTTTACCTTTCCTCAGGGCTTTAGAATTATTTTGGAGGATTAGGTTAGATGACTCAAAAGGGTTTTTTTTTTCTTTAGTTCCTCTGCTCCTATATAAAAGCAACCCTATAAAACTAGCAAAAAGAATTGCTGTCCTGTGCAAATCAAATAATCTAAAGTAGATTCATCAGTTTCTTCCCTGGATCCTGGTTTCCTGCTCTGCCAGGCTGTCCAGCTCCTTGATTGCCAAGATTGCAGCTGAATTCTGGAGCAGGGGGCAATTGGTTAAATTGGCAGGATTTCAAATGCCTTCCCTGGGGTCCTGGTCCCCAGCTCCTGTCCTGTGCTCGTGTGTGTCTGCAGGAAGGTTATCACAGCTGGGGCAGATGGAGATTTATACAACCCACGCTTTTCCTCTGGGACAGTTCCTAAAAAAACTGGAAAAACAAGAACAAGCAATTCAGCTTCTATTAAAAAAAAAAAAAAATGGAAAAGCAAGGCTGTAACATTTCTTCTGCTTGGAGGGAATCTGAAGAATAGCAAGCTCAAGAATCTTATATGTCATGCACCCTCACCTGTTTTCTCTCCTATTTCTGTTTGCAGCTGTTTGCAGTCATTGTGAGAGCATAATTATCACTTTAGGGATTTTGAGCCTGTGTGAAGAACTTCTGCCTTAAAACAGGTACAGGACAAGCAGATTGCCTCAGCAAAAAGAAAACTGAGAGGGGGCAAAAAAACCCCACAGCACCATCCAGCAGTCCAGTTCAGGGGCTGAGGGAATTCTGCTTGTCTAAATTATTAATCTTTAAAAGTACCCCAACAGTGTGAGCTGAACAGTCCCATGTGCCTGAACTCTCTGTCCAGTTAAATACCTACACAATATCCTAAATAATTAAGAGATGAGTTTTTTGTCCCTGAACCTCTTCAGTTAACACTGAGGCCAAGAGGATGCCATTTATAACACCATTCAACTCTGTAGAAGTCCCAAGAAAAAAAATAAAAAAATATAAAAGGAAAGGAAAGGAAAAAGAAAAATGAAAAGTAAAAAGTAAAAGGTAAAAAGGGAAGGGAAGGGAAGGGAAGGGAAGGGAAGGGAAGGGAAGGAACAAGAGCAACCACCCCCTTCAAACCCACGAAAACAAAAAACCTACCAACCAACAAAACCCTTCCAATAAAGCAAAGATCAAAAATCCCAAACCAAAACCTGGACTAGGCATCTTCAATTAATGATGCTTGTGGGCTTTATTTTGATTATATACAAAGTAAAGTCTGTGTTTCAGAGAGGAAACCCTTCATAACCAGTCATGGAATGACAGTTAAACAGAATAGGTAGGGGACAAACAAATATTGTAAAATTCAAGGCCTGGTTCAGTGTGCTTAAGGACAGTTCATAGACACAGGGAAGAACTGAAGTCAAGACTGCAGTTTCAAATCTGGGGAAAGCCTTGTGTGCTCACAAGTTTGTTAACTTTTTCTAAATGTACTAACGAGCTGGCCTAATGGAATATAATACCTCACAAATTTTGTTCTCCCTCACATTCTTGCAGCGTCAGGGCCTCTATAGTTGTGCTACTAAATAAATGTTATTTGAACCAATTGTTCCACTTGTGCTCAAGGGAGAGCTCCATCTTTCCTCTCAAAAGAAGTAGAAAGAGGTTTGTGCAAACTGGCAATGCAAACATATCTCTGTTTGAGAGTAATCAGCAAATTCTTCTGTCTTGATTTCTTCTTTTTTTCCTCTCCAAATAGTGTCTGTGGCTTTAGTGAAGGGACATGACAAATCCTCAGTAGGGAACTCCTGAAATTCTGCTGTTTCTGTCTAAGCAGAACCATCATTGCTGAGATGAGGGAGAAAAGTGCTTTGGATTGCTGATGCTGTTGGCAGATTTGCCAGTCTTCCACACTGTAGATACAGAAAAATATGAAAAAAGAAAATCAGCCTACCCAATCTGGCTAATGAAATACTGATGCTAGAGCAGTACTACAAAAATTACAGGAAAACCACAATAAACAAAGATTCCCCATGATGAAGACTCCACAGTTTTTACATTATTTAACTAAGAGCCAGCTGGGATGAAGGCAGAGGGAAGGTACAGATAAGCAGAGCAGAAGGCACTCAGCTGTCCCCCTGTCACAGCTGAGGTCACAGGCTCAGGAGAAGTGGCAGGAGCAGCAGGTGCCCCTGAAATCCCCCTGGCACTTCGCCACTGTCACATGTTGGCTGGATCACACTGCGTGAATCAACAAAACCCCTCTCCCTCTTCTAGCAAAATAACCTGCACCAGCCACCAGCCACCAAGGGAGGCTTGGAGCAGTTGTCCCAAGGCACAGGGGAGAGAACTGCAGCGTTCCCAGTGATTCCATGAGCTCTGAGCCAGCTCCAGGGGCTGTGGGAACGAAGGGCATGGATGAAATGTCACCCAACGTCCTGCCTGGGAATCAGCTCTCCCAGGCACTGTGGTTGTCACTGACCTTCACGGGGGCAAGCAGCAAACTCAGTTTGCATGCATCTGTTTTCAGCTGATCCGTTTCCTGTCAATTCCCTTCTCCTGAGGGTGAAAGTCCCTGTGAGGTAACGAAGGCAAAACACCAGGGAGATGCGCGCAGGAGGAAGGGATTTCCGCAGGGATCGTGTCTACGAAAAATTGCGTCTGTGCAACTATGTAGGGGGAAAAAAAAGGGAAAAAAAAGTTAATTCCAGATACTAGAAAGGGAAAGCAGAGAAATGGAATGGGTCTCAGCTGTGAGTTTGCAAGTTGCCCATGAAGAAACGTGACAGAGAACTTTGCCTGCCTGCTTCTTCTCCCTACTGATCGTATCTGAGTGTGATCATGTACATTTACCTTTGGTACCTGATAAATGCCAAGGACTATTGTTTTTTAAGCCCTATAAGATTGCTAAAGATAGCCAGGAAAAATTATTTTCCTTATTCCATGAAAAAAAGAAGAAAAAAAAGGTGTGTTTGTAATAAAATAGGAGATTTTGAGATAAATGATGATCTAAGTAGGCTTAGGGAATTGTCTGTCTAAATTTCAATATTGTTGGAAGCAGAAACCTGCAAAGAAGAGGGGCTTCATGCAAAGAGGAAATCACCTGGGAAAAGCCAGGGCATAAATAATAGGAGTACAGACTCTGGTGCCTGGCACACAGTTTGTTGTGTTGAGATATCAAGAGCAGGTTGACTTCTACCTTTGCCTAGTAAATCTTTGTGCAAACTGAAGTTTGTAGCTCATTGGAATAAGTTTTTGGTACCATTTCATTTACATGCTTTGCTCTAGATCCTCTCCTAATAGAATGGGGCAATTATATATATATATATAAAAGGAAAAAAATGTTATATACAATAATAATTATTAAGAAAAACAAGTCAAGATAATGTTAGCTCTCAAAAAAAAAAGTTTTTTTTTGATAGAGGGAAGCTCTGTACATGATTTAAAAGTGTCAGTGAAAAAATTCTATGTATTTTGAAATATATAATATTGTTATAATATTATTATGTATATTTATTTTTATATAATGATTCTCAGCATGCACCCTGTAGTTTATTAGCTAGTAACATCCAATAGCTGTTTACAGGCAGATATTAAAAAAGATTTTTTGTATTCTTTGATAACTCAAGTTCTGAGTGAAGAATTAAAGATTTTAATCAATGTCTTTCATTCCATTTCACCAGGCAGCCCAGCCAGAGGATCTCTATTAATCACTGTTTCCCTGCATAAATGTCTGTATATAGAAAGGGCCCTCTACCCATACTAAGTAATATTTCTGTCTAATTAGTTTTACTGCCTTCTTTCTAGCTGTTTATTCCCTTGGTTAACACATTGATCCTCTCTTATAGAAATCATATTGAGTTGCTTTTGAAACAAGTGTCATGTCATAACAAGAATATTACTTATTTCAATCACAAAAACTGGGAAAGAGGACAGGAAGTTTCAGAACACAAAAGTTTCCTTTCATTTATATTGCCAACAACATATTTCCAAAACTAGATATTAGGTTATTTTAAATTCTTATATTTAAAAAATACATCTGAAGTAAATTCAGTGGCTTTTCCAGAATCATGCACTGGACCAGTTCTGCTCTCATTTGGATCAACACAATCCTCCAGAATTCCATGTCATTGCAGCATTGCAAAGCTGGGATGGGATCTGGTGTGGACCTTCTTGCTCCTTTTGACTGAGATATTGTATTACATATATATTCTTTTTCTTTCCTTCTTCTTCTGTGTTTTTTTTTCTCTTTTCTTTTCTTTTGTTTTAAAACTCAGTTTCGATTTTTTTTTTCCTTTCAGCTCATTTTTGCCCCAGGCTTAAGTTCAGTTTGGAGAGTCTGAAACGAGAAGAAAAAAAAAGCAAAACAAACACTGTAGTTTCCTTTTGAATGTTATTCAGGCACCAGGGGCTAGGTCTTGATTAATGCTCTCTTTTGAAGCCATTGTTATCTAAGATCTTATACAATTTGTTTTGGAATTTTCATTGTTTTCAGAAGTCCCGTTGAAAACTTAATGAAGTTAACACAAAGAACTACTGTAATGAGGTAATGAGATAAGTCCATACCAGCACAAGGGACAAAAATTAATTATTTCATATGCTGCCAGTGAGCATCAGTGCTAAGGGAATGTATGAGCAGTGAAAGTCTGATCCAGTAACATTGGGGTACCCTAGGATTTCTCACATGGCATTCATATGCAAATCCTTGCTTTCTTGGGGTATCATATCTGACAGGACTCTGCAAATTCTCCAGTGTCTGAAATGATATGGGAGAGTTTTGTTCAGCCAATTGAATCAAAACCTGTCTGTGTATTCCATCACTTGTCATCACCAGAAAAAAAAACAACCCAGCTTTATGCTTTGTTGATAAGGGACACACCCTTTAAATGCTTCAATATGCTGGAAAATTGTCTATATAAATTTTACATGGTCTGCAAAGCACAAACATGAGAATAGTGATGTCCCAGCACCTTTATGCCACATACTTTCTTCTCTTGGCTATCAAATTATAGCACATTCCCCTGGGGACAAATACAATTATGTTGTGGATCCTTAGAGAACCAGGTAAAAGCCAGAAGTCCAAATAAACTGCTGCATAATTAGATAGAGCCCCCAAAGTGACATTTGCAAACTTGCTTCTGTTTCATGTCACAGTGAATTGGTTGGTAGTGAATTAATCTGGGTTTTAATACAATCACTGAATACAGGTATCAGCAGGATTTTGTTTCCATCAACATGTTCAAGATTAGAGCACAGCATCATAAACTGCTTCTCAACCATGTGTGGTGTGGAATGCTTATAAATTAAAATGAGACAATTCAGTTTATGCTATGAAACATATTTTTTCTGTTTTAGACAGATCATCTAACATTTATTTTACCCTTGCTGTAGCATTTGTTATGAGCTTTAGGAGTTTTTACTCCACTTTTTCAGAATGATCACTTGCAAGTGTCTGAGAAAGCCTCTTCTGAGTCAGTGTTTGCAATACACAGACCAAGCACAGTGTTTGCTCTGCAGCTCTAATGTAAAGCCTTCACCCATTTAATGTGGATTGCTGGCATTCTTAATGTTTAGCCAACTTTGCCATCTTGTCCAAGCCACTGTGACAAGCACAGCTTCTTTTTCACTTATTTTCTGTTTTCCTTCTCCACAGCCAGCCTGCTTCCCCTCCACACCACACAAGGACAAAACCCCCAGAGCTCCAGCTCTGCTCTGGTAAATTTTGACAATTTGTGCCCTGATGTGGAGTGATGGATTGTGCTGCCAAACCACCACCAGTGACCTCCATGGCTTTGGAGGGGTCACTCCAGGACAGGCCAGAAATCTGACTGTAAGCTCCTTTCTGTAGATGGCTTATTTTAATCGTGACATGACTCAAATCTAGATCTCCCTGTGGATGTTTATGATTATAGTGACCTCTAGGGGCTTGCTTTCCATCACAGAGTCCTTAACTTTGGCTGCAGGATGGCAAGGCCAGTTCCCTGCTCCGTTGTCCCAGTGATGCCATATTCTCACTTTTTTTGCACATTGCAATTTTTAAAAAAAAAGCAGAACAAAAAAACCAAACCAAAAAGCCAAACCAAACCAAACCAAACCAAAACCCAAAAAAACCAACCAAAAGCCCAAAAAAAAACCAAACCAAACCAAACCAAAACAAACAAAAAACCAAAACCAAACCAAACCAAACCAAAACCCAAAAAAACCAACCAAAAACCAAAAAAAAAACAAAACCAACCAAAACAAAAACAAAAAAAAAAAAAAAAAAACAAAAACCCACCACCACAAAAAAAACCAAAAACCACCCAGCAAAAAACCCCAAACAAGCAAACAACAACAAAAAAACCCAAAC
>WBNO01028041.1:0-12337 GCA_013400575.1 Peucedramus taeniatus
GAAAATTTCTGGGCGAAGGAATCATCTTCAGAGAATGTGAGTACCACAGGCAGGGAGTACTCAAAATACCATATGAGCAATCTCCCCCAAAAAACACAGATATTCTTCCCTGCACATGTGGCTCTGAATCCCATATTGGCAGAACAGACTTCAATCTACATTCCTATTTCAAAATGTGCTATGGTGAGAAAGAAATGAGCACTATTGCCCAGTTCTCTTAACGGTTGCTGTGCTCTGTGAGGATCCTGGTGCTTTTCAAAGGCATCCTCCAGCTACATCTCACCCTAAGGAAGAGAAAACTTCTGGACCCCATGGAAGTGAAGGTGTGAGGCAGCAGAGTTCTGTAGAAGTTTGAGCTTCCACCATTTTATGCATGACCTCCAGAGAAGGGTCTGCAACAGACCTCAACAACATTTTCAGTATTGTAGTCGCACACTCGAAAAAGTCTCTTTTGTGGGGATTCACCAGTGGGGTGACTCTCCTGCTCCTCCAACCAAAAAAACTCAAACCCCAAACATAATAAACAAACAAACAAAAAAAAACTTCTCCCCATCCCCCCAAAAAAGAACATACCAGAAAAACTCTGAAATTCCAGCCAGGGCTAAAGAAGGTATAAGTGATAGCAGCCCTTTCACCTTCCTCTGCAGCTGGTGGAACCCCGGAGGAATTCTAAATATCCAAAATAGCAAGCAGACATCAGGGGACTTTCTAGGTTGTAATAGAACAAGCTTAAGATTCAAAACAGACCACCTGGATTGGATCCCAAAATTCAGACAGCAAAATTTCACCAGTCTTGGGTTAATCAAAGATGGCAAATACTGCATTAAACAACAAAAGCCAACCAACCAACCAAGTAAATCTAAAAAAAAAACACAACAACACCCCAAAAAAACAACACAAACAGCAATTTTTTTGTGTTTCTTTAGACAAGAACCAATGCCTGCTTCTTCAACAGCACCAAACAACAGGTTCAAAGCCAAAGTACACTCTGGCAAGTTCAATTCAATGAAAATATACAGAATGTGTAAATGCGTATGTGTACACTGAAGGTAAACTTTGAATCAACAATCTTATTTTAAAAAATAAGCATCTGATACCATTATAAACAGTCCTCTGCAGCATTTATCAAGAGGAAAAAAACCCATCCGTTTTCCAAGTATCCTGAGAAGACATGGGTTATACCTAAATTTTACTGAACTACTACCCTGCTCTCACAAAACTGTGGTGTCAACTGATGAGGAATCATGTGATGCAGTTAATGGTAAAAAAAATAACTGGGATGAAATTCAGAGAAAATATTTGCACTTCAAAAAAGTAGTAAAAATTTCCTCTGGTATAATGAGAACAGTTCTAATGCGTTAGGGATGAAAATAGAAAACGCCAGAAAACATCATCTAACAAAACTCCCTTGCGAAACCTAATTGAAGTCACCATATTTAAATATCAAAGAAAGAAAATGCAGGATAAATCTTACTACACTAGGGATCCAAGTAATGAACTAAATCCTTGGTATTTTTCTGGAAAATGAACTTTAACAGCACTTGTGCAGCAGAAAGAAATCAATGAACTCCAAGAACTTTCTGCCTTTTACATTCCACTATTTTTGTATTGGTAAAGCAATGGCAATTACACCTTTACATACTTTTAAGATACTATTTGTATCTTAGTTTACATACTTTTAAGATACTATTTGTATCTTATGTAAACTGTAAAAGTTTACATCTTTTTAAGATACTATTTGTCTCAACTTTCAGTTGCAGTAGGCAACAACACATGGATGGACACATGCAATTACTGTTGTCAAGGTAAGGACAGGGGCAACTTGCAAGTTATTGCAGATAAAAAATTACTTTCCCTCCACCCGCTCTTTTTTTCTTTAAGGAAACCTTTAAAGTGGACTGAAACATTTTGTGTATGCCTGTGTCTATACTTATCTATGATTTAGGTCACAGAATTCAAATTAATTACCCAAGACATTTTTGTAAGAGGCACAAACAAGTCATGTAAAAATACACATTTTATTATGTACATTTAGAGGTTCAACTTAATTTAAATTGATACAGGTTTTCCTTCTTCAGTTCCATCTTTTGCCTCAAGACATTGTGCTGCTGTTTCCAAATATTCTTCTTCAGTGACCTGCAGAAAGATATCAACTTTGTTATATTTTTAAAAATTATTTCACTCTCCCTGATCCTGAAAATCCTCCCCTCATACTGTCACTGTAACAAGAAAGGATAATCTACAAAGACTATTATCTTCTCCAAAATTAAACCTGAAGTACAAGAATATTCAAACTAAGTTCAGGGAAGATGCCATGGGGCAGGCTCAGAACATATCCATGGCTAACAAGTTTCAGAAGACATGAATTACTTTTTTTTCTGTCTCTTGCCAAACAAGTAAGCAAAATTATTGACCAGAAGGCCTAAACAGCTGCTCTTTAATTCTTACAAAGACTTCCTATGTTTAAATATGTCTTGATAGTGGTTATTTGGTTATATGTGGGTTATAATATTTTATAGTTCCATTTACCTTGAAGTATTTTTTAATTGGACAAATCATATCAATCAAATAGTGTCTGTTTTTTTAATGGCGCAATGTTTTTTAATAACAGACCTCAGAAACAGTGCTACCATGTCCTCTAATAAACAAGCAGTTGCATTTCTGATTTCCATTCACTTGTGAATATTTCCATTTCCAAATATATGTTCTTGAGTATACTACCTACCACTAATCATTCCAAGTGTCCTCTATAAGAACATACCTTTGTATTTGATAACCTGTACTTCACCACTAGTGAGACTTACCAGCCTCTTTGATCTTTCCAGCAGTTTGTGCCACACAGTGTGGTGAGCCTGTGCGAAATGTCATTAAATGATGTTAGCAGAGGTAAAAAATAATCTTATAATAGAATAGATTTGACAAATGTATATAAATGATGGCACAAAACCATAATAATGCCCAGTTCAAATGTTCTGTTCTAACAACTTAAAATTTTGGTGTCCAATTTGCCCGTATTCATGTGGGGGACTTGAATAAATGTCTACCCATCACATGCCACATCCCTGAAGTGTTCATGGCCAGACTGAATGGAGCTCTGAGCAACCTGGTCCAGTGGAAGGTGCGCCTCCCCATGGAAAGGGAATTGGAGCTGTATGAACTTTAAGGTCCCTTCTAACCCAAACCATTTTATGGTTCTATGATTCATCCACTGTGTGGAATCCTTGAATTAATTGGCAAAAATGGGAATTATGCTTAGGAAGGGAACACAGAGATGAGCTGAGGAACCCTTGAAAACTTCCCCAATGAAGACAATAGTACATGTGCTAGACCAAAAGGTAAAAATCATGTAAGACAACATGAACAGGAATAAAGACTCCTGCCTCCACCTTCAGTTCTGCAAAGCCTTTGTTTAAGACTCATTAGAGCTAGGACATTTTTTGTTGTTGTTACTTTTTACTTTGGTGTAATGAAATTCTTTGAATGGTATATTTATCATGAGTATAAATACAAAGTTCTGTTCTTTTAAGCACTGTCAGTAGCCTAGATGTCAGAAGACTGGCATGCACAACTTAGGCAAGCAGAATGAAATATCCATGCAGGAATTATGCGACCAAAACAACACCTTCCATACTGAAAAATAACATCATGGGCCCTCTCATGCAAACTTTTCTAGTTCTGACTCCACAACTGTTTAAGGAAAATGAGCCCCAAATATCCAACACAGTAACCATCAGTGGCCCTCCCTTTCTACGGCTCTCAACTATGAATTCTGTTTAGCTACCAACACAGCACCTAACAAAGATGGAAACATAGGCAAAATGCTCTAACTTAAAGAAGGAAAACCTGTGCAAAATGGATTACTTACCTTCAAATGGACTGGCAAGGACACACCCTGGAATCTCCTAATCAGTGCAGACTGGTCTGTCTGAAGATTATGGGCTGCTGTTATCTCATACTGGAAACAGAAACTTGTCCTTGGAATATGAGGACCTTCACTAACATCTACAAAGTCACCAAACCTAGGGGGATGAAAAAAAACCAGCTTATATGACAAATAGATTTGGAGCGAAATACAAGGAGATTAGGTTTTATTTTTGATTAGCAAATTCCAATAAATGGAAAGAAAATCCACACAAATCCCAAACCAAATCTAAACAAATTTCCAGCTCAGCATTTTTAATTTTCCTAAACCAAAAGTACAGGTCACACAATTTCCCTAAATGAACTTATAAAATTTAAACCTCAAGTCTAGGAAATGATCTTAGGTTTAAAAAGTCTTTGATGCCATGTTAGCTCTAAAACTGGGATAACTGTCATCACCAGAAAAGGATTTGTCTCCAAGATCACCTGTTTTCCACAGTACAGTGTTTACAACCTGCACAGTTATTTCCCTTTCCAGTTCTTGAAAAACTGCAAATCAATTAAGAAAAGAGAGACATCATAGTACAGCAAAGAAATACTGAGAATGAACCTCTCCCAGAAAGCAACAGGTAAGCCCATTTTCCCCTTTACTGAGCAAATCAGAGTGGGAGGAAGGAAAGAATGACACAACATTGTTCTAAAATTTCAAGAACCACCACTGCAAAGACATCTGTTCCTTTAGATAGATGCCATTCCTTGAAACAGAACAAAAACAAATTAGGAACTCTTCAGACATCTACACAACTGAATATCCTACAATAGCCTAAGACAGAGAATTGCCTGAGATACAGGCAATTATCCTGCCTCCAGACTAAGAACTCTGTATCTTACACTGTATCCCCAGGATGCTGTTCTACTCTCATCTCCACCACTACAAAGCAGTAGATTGCAAGTTAGGAAGATCTTGACAGCTTTGAAAGAAAATTCCATTATACAATGCTAACCCTTGTTTTCTAACCAGTATTTAGTTTGTATTTTATTTAATCTGTCAAGCTCTAGAGATTTATTTAGTTTTCATGTAAAAGCACTGAAAACAGTAAGACTTCTCTGGCACTTGCCACCCTTAACATAACAAGAAATAGAAACGTAGTATCACAAAATATCACAAAATAATGGTTATACTTAAAAAACCAAGCAAACAAACCACACCAACAATTTAAGACAGACTACAGACAGTAATGAATACAAGGGATCTTTAAATTTAAAACCATCCCAAGTAACTTGCTATTCTCACTTACAGAGAGTACTTGCAATATACTCAAATGTTCCAGTGCATCATTACAGAACGGGAGTTCAGTTTTGCTTACCTATGTAATTGTACAATTCCTTCCATATTCTGAGCAGCTTTTCTCTCTATCATTTCCATTTTGTATCTGGACAAGAAAAAAATTATTTTAAAAATCCTCACCTTTAACTCCTTGCTCTTAAAAGAGCACTTCAGAAACTAATTTAATTAATTTAAAATTCCTAAAAATCATGCTTGTATTTATGTAAGCTTTGAGAGTGGTTTAAATTCCTAATGAGAACACATATTGACATGCTTCATTAACAGACCTGTTAGTTAACCTCAGTTCATAGAAAAATTACAGAGATTTTACTGAGCATGTTTGTAACAAAGGCAATCATTAAATCATTAAAATTAGTGCAATCATCAGGCACAGTCAACATGGGATCCTGAGACAGGATGTTTGGGAATGGTTTAATGCTGTGTGGGGAGGGGGTTCAAACTGGACACTAGGAAGCATTTCCTTAGGAGATGGTGTTCAAAGACTGAACAGGCTTCTTGGAGAGGTGGTCAATGCCCCAAGCCTGTCACTGATTAAGAGGCATATGGGCAATGTCTGTAATAACTTGCTGTAACTTGTCAGCCCCACATCAGTCAGGCAGCTGAACGAAGTGGTTGTTGTAGGTCCCTTCCTATTGAAACATCTATTCCAGTTTATTCTGTGCATATTTTATAGGAGGGCCATGCTCCCATAGCAGTTTTATTCAGAAAGATACAACGGACCTAGTACTACAAATTAGAGTTTTTCAGGTCACCTGTAAGGCTAGAAGACACCATGACACCACCTAAACTGACTTGATGCAATGTGTAGCCCTGAACAGCTGGTCGCCTGCAAGACAGGAAAGTGTTCTCTGTGCTTTGTGTACACAACATCTAAGGGTACCATCAAAAGTCAGCTCCCACCTGCTGTCAATGCAGCCAACAAAGTGGAGATGATGATTCATATCTCACATTAAAATGGCCTTCAGCATTAAGCTACAAAATTTGCTATTTTGCAACTTTAGCTTCATTGTAGTTTAATTTTGGTTCACAAAATGATAAATTATTTCTCATTTGCCCCCTACATCTCTCCAACTGCCAAAAAGCTGTGGACCAGAAACATGACTGAGGTATTTCTTTCAGCAAAGAAGACAGGAAGTTTTGAACAAACCTTATTAATGTAGCACAGACCAAAGTATTTTACCCCTTTTCCCCTGCACAGTTCAAAAACTGCATTTCATTAAATCTTCATTTGAAGATACCAGGACATGAAAAATATACATTTCTTTAAATATGGAAGCCTTTCAGAAAAGGCTACCATGTCAAGGCTAACCACTGGAGTTTCAATTTGATAGTAGTGGAATCTTGAAGCTCACTACTGAACAAAAGAAGTCTCAGTCTTTTGGTTTGTCACAAAACTACATCCAGTAAAGGTGCCTGGTGATGGCCTCTGAAGAGAACAGTAAGAACTAAGTAAGTTGGTGTGAGTAAGTTGGTGGAAAGAGAATGGAGGCAGGCTCATTCAGAGCAGCAGGAGAAGTACCTTCTTACTTCACCTGTCACATCTTTTTTAGATTTATAAAACCAAGCAGAGATTTGACCTGATTTCTAATTGCTTTTTTGAAAGAAAGGCAAATTCAGACACTCACATATTATGCTGAAACATTTCACGTGCTACTTTTGCTTCAACATGGAGTGTTTCAAAGGGCAGGTCTTGATGGATTAGCTTTTTGGCATCCCTTGTAAGAGAACAGAAGTTGTCCTAATAAAAAAAACATAAAAACTGTAACCACCTTTTCACAGCTGTAGTGAACAGATAAAGCACAGCAAACACTAAATATTAGTTGAAGCAACAAAGATAATTTACCATAAACCCTAAATACAACAATTTTACTGTAGGAGTGTCTTATTGTAATCATAAGAGCACTACAGATCATCACTGTTTTAATGGACAGATTCAATGCCCAGTCATTTCAATGAGAAATAGGCATTCTTCCATCGAAAACAATATACATTAATGAAACTGCCCATGCAGGCAGTTTAATAGTAGGTTTTCCTTACATGATACTACCTACACAGTCTTGCTATTGTTGAATACTCATCTATAAATCTTGTTTCCCAGAGTGGTGTCTTCACTTATAAATAAGCTCTATTATGATAGATCAAAGCGAAAAAAAGGTATTGAATATTTAATAAATAAAAATTTGTCACCTTGGACTAGAATCTGAGGTTCTGCGTAATTCAGATTTACTCGTAAATAAGAAATTGTTATGAGGTGGAATTACATTTAAAATGTCATGAAGAAAACATTTCTAACTAAATTACTTTAGCTACATGATCATATTGAAGAAAAATTCTGCATTGTATCAATATTGCATTGCTAGCCATACACCCCTCTGCTGGTTTTCAGGCACAAGAACAAGAATGGGCACCAGATGGGTAAAACATTTGTGATCACAAATGGTTCTGAGATTTAGAGTATTCAGATTATTAGATTTACTGCAGAGCATGAAACATAAGCAAGCTATTAAGAAGAGCTGCAGCTGAAAGCGCACACAGATTTTATTCAACAGCAAACTGATTCTGCTGTAAACCACCAGAAAATATGCCTTATACACACTTTTATTTTCAGAGACTCTACTCACACAAAGACTGTGGCTGCATCTACATTACCAAGCAAGAGCAGCTGAGGAGGAACGGATCTGTACAGTAACAAAAATGGCACTGAGGTCCCAACGGCCCCATCAACTGTTTCTGAACTTGTACTTCAGACTAGAATTTTCTCTAGCTCCACACACCTAAAGCCTGAAAGCATGTGGAAGACAGCACAGGGTTTATTTTTGTCTGAAAGGAAATGTAAGAGCACTCTGCCATAGTACCAGTGTGTAGTAAATGCAGAGATCAGCTACCAAAGACTACTCCAAATGTGCACAAACAAAAAGGGAAAAAAAGCTCTGTCTCTTCTCCCCTGTTAAGAAAGAACAACTGGACAAGGACACAAGCTATAGAACTTTTTGGGTTTATGCCTGAAAAGTGCTTACATTTGTTGGTTTCCAGTCATTCAGTTTACTGTCCAAAACCACATCACAACAGAAAGCTCCAGAGATCACTGCAATTCCAATCCAAAGATAAAAATATTCATGTTTGTAACAAAGTATGCATTTCACAATCATACTATATTCTTACAACAAAATAAAGAGAAAAAAACCAGAATTACTTCTAGAAATTCATCATAAAACAAAAGTTTTCAGCTCTGATTATACTATAAAATGACAGATTGAACTTGTGTTGTTTCCATTTCATTTCACTGAATGAGAAAGTAACTTCAAAGGAGTTTTAATGCAACATCAGTACAACAGAATCCCGATAAAGAGGGGAAAAAATAAACTGCTTCACAAAACTGCATCTAACACTGCAGAAAAAAAACCCAAAACCACTCACTTTGAAAATACTTCAACGTTTTTCCATTGTACGCCTCATACAATAAATGTGAGCTATTAAATTATAAAGAGGAATTTTTTGCATAGAGAAATCATACAATATTAGAGCTTGGCACAAATTTCTGGTAAAGGCAACACAAATTTATCTGACAGTTGTTAGAACATTCTTTTGTGTATATTGACTTATGGCTATTTAGAAATCAAATCTATGAACCCAGTAAGATCACACTATTTCTATACATGCAGTATAATGATATAGCTGAGTATATCCAAGACTATTCCAAATTCTGGTAGAACTGAAATATTTACCTGTACTTATCAGTCACAACAAATGTTAAAATTGCTAAAAAGAGAAGCAGCTATAACACTCCACATGACCAGCAACCAACCTTCTCATATAGTAAATGCATAATTATGTAGGTTATGTTATTGAAACAACCTCTTCTCTTGTGCATTTTCTCACTTTTCTAAATCTTAAATCAGATCACGGATGAGGAGAAGTTGTTAATAAGCTTGTTTGTACCTCAATAATCTTCCAATTTGGTGTAGATACTGTCAGTCTTAGAAACTCAAGTGATGGACAAGATTATGCAGTTATTAAAGCACATTCCACAGAAACATGTCACATCACATCTAGAAACCTTGCTGATGTCACTTCACAATACAGAGGTTTAGTTACTAATTTCAGCTATGAAATCCTAAGTGGTCTGAAACCCAGTGGCCACATGGACCTATTTTCTGAACATTGATAACAAAATTGTTTTTAGTGTGATTATTATAAATTAATGGCAACTACAACAGCATGTAATACACATATCAATGCTAAGTACCATCAATCATTGGAAATAATTTTTTCTAAGTTTGGTTATTAAACACTCACTTGAGAAGCAGCAAAAGACAATCAATATAAAACACTTTTATCACCTGGCACTTCTGGAGTTTTAACTAGGTTGACTGAGTATTCATCCTTGAATGCTCGCTTTAGCACACACGCCATGATCATGGCACAGGAACGCCAATATGCCTGCAAAGAGAATTTCAGAACAGAAATTTAATGCCTAGAAGCTAATTATTCCAAAAAAAATCCCCCAAAACTTAACTGGAAGATGCACAAACCTAGCTGCCAACCCAAGCACTCCAACCCTGGAAGTGTTCAAGCCCAGGTTGGACAGGGCTATGAGCGACCTGGTCTAGTGGAAGGCATCCTTGCCCATGGTAGGGGGTGGAACTGGATGAGCTTCAATGTCCCTTTTGACCCAAGCTTTTCCATGATTCTATGATTACTTTCTTTAGTATTTAAACTTCTATTCAGAGATGATTCTCCAAACAGAACCAAATAAAAAAAATCAAAACTGCATTTAGAATGCAAGCCAGATGTAACCCTGAAGATATTTAAATCTGAAATCACAGAATAATACAACAGTTGAAAGGAAAGCAAACAATTCACCTAGCACACACACTGGTCCAGCTAATGATAGCCATGGTGCACCATTTAAAAAAAAACACTAAAAATGTTTAAACTTTAGTGACAACAAAGTTCAAGAAAGCAGACAAGCATGGAAATGAAAGGTGCACACAGAATCAAGTGGTCATAATTAGGGCCACCTGCACTGAGACAAGGTACAGAGAACCAGGGTCACCTACAATGGAACAAGATAATAACTTGCCTTGTTTACTTCCTCTGGATCTTCATCTTTGAAGGTAAGGAACTGAATTTCACATGATTTGGTCAGCGGTCTGTACATGTCCCAGATTTCACCATCCACAAAAGCCAGAACGGAGTTCTTGCAATGCCATTCACTTAAATCTAAAGTAAAAAAAAAAAAAAAAAACAAAAAAAAAAAAAAAACCCCTAAAGTATTAGTTAGTTATTAACCATATTTTTCAGGATCAACAGTTCAGATTGCTGCATTTCTAACAACTGCAAGTTTCATATTTGTAAATGACCTGGAAGGATGAACTGTGAAATAGGCCTCCAAAGATTAACTGTTTCTATTTCAATTGGCAGCACAACCTTCACCATGAGAGGCTAGTTCAGAAGTCCATCCACTTACGCATGGCACAGTTGTATGGCGTAGACAGAGCCTTGTTCATGACAAACACACTGCCAGGGTGCAACTTCCCAGTGTATTTCACTTCAATTTTCTCAATCCGTGGGTGAAGAGACAACTGCCTCTCTTTCTCTCTGGTGAAGAGCTCATTACGCATCCGAACCACCTCATCAGGGGTCAGCCGAGAGAAAGCTGGTGTGGAGATGTACCCTGGTGACAGGAGAGATACTGAGTAAGCAATAGTCCTGGAGTAAGCAACCCAGGGGTGAGTCCAGCAGAGCATCCCTCTGATGAGGAAAGCCTGAGGGAACTGGGCCTGTTCAGCTTCAAGAAGAGATGGGTGAGAGGGGACCTCATCCGTGTCTGTCAGTGCCTGCAGGGAAGGGTTAGAGCACAGACCAAGCTCTGCTCAGTGCCCAGCAATGAGACAAGAAGCAAGGGGCAGAAACAGATGCACGGAAGTTCCACATGAACATGAAGAAGAACTTTCCTGTACAGTGACCAAGCACTGGAGCAGACTGCCCAGAGACGGTGTGGAGTCTCCCTAACTAGAGATATTTCAGAACCATCTGGATGCAATCCTGTGCCATGTGCTCTGGGATGATCCTACTTGAGCAGAGAGGTTGGACAAGATGACCCACTGTGGTCCCTTCCAACCTCAACCATTCTGTGACCCATTCTAAGTTTTCAAAGCCTCTTTATAAGGTTTTGGTTTTACAACACTACCAATCACCCACCTGTCTCAGTATGTACAAGGCAGCACTTCTGCAGCTCCAGCAAGTGACCATGCTGGGCCCCTGCACTGCCTGCACAAAGTCACAACACGAGACTCTGAGCCAACAAAAGGGGTCAAAAAGATGAGGAGGAGTCTCATGCATCTCTCTTATGAGGAGGGACCGCAGGAGCTGGGCCTGTTTAGTTTGGAAAGGGGAAGACTAAAAGGAAATGCCATTAATGCATATAAATATCTCAAAGGCGGGTGCTAAGAGGTTGGTGCCAGGCTCCTTTCAGTGGTGACCAGCAATAGGATGAGAAGCAATCGCCATAAACTAAAACACTTCAACATGAGAAAGAAATTCTTTCCATGGAGAGAGGCAGAGCACTGGAACAAGCTGCCCTGGGAGGGTGTGGAGTATCTCCCTGGAGACATTCCAAATCCACCTGGACATGTTCCTGTGTCACCTGCTCGTGAAGACCCTGCCCAGGCAGGACTGGATGATCTCAGAAGTCTCTTCCAACCCCAACTACTCTGGGTACTTGCTCCTATGCAAAGGTTATTGTCGCTCCCTGGCTGCAAAGGCCCTTCCCTCAGACAGGCCAACTCCCCGCGGCCTCATAAGGGCACCTCAGCCCCTGAAAGCACCGCCGCAGTACGAGCCCGAGCTCGGCCCGGCCCCGCANTCCCTCCCGCACTCACGCACTCACGCACTCCCGGCTCCCTCCCGCACTCACGCACTCACGCACTCCCGGCTCCCTCCCGCACTCACGCACTCACGCACTCCCGGCTCCCTCCCGTACTCCCGCACTCCCGGCTCCCTCCCGGCTCCCTCCCGGCTCCCTCCCGCACTCACGCCTTCCGACCCGCAGCCCGCGAGCCGCACACGGCCCGGCCATGCTCTCACAGCCACGGTGCCCCCGCCCCGCGCTCCGCCGGAAACACC
>WBNO01028042.1:8353-18752 GCA_013400575.1 Peucedramus taeniatus
TCAAAGTCAGCTTTATCTGTATGATTCCTGCTTGCCAAATATCTGCCCCATTTGAAATCCATATCTAGTCTGAAACATTTTGTTTTGTCCTTTGGTTGACCATCTGTGCCAGTGAAAGACATCCTTGTGAAGAAGTGCCCCCTTGCTCCTATAGTTACCAATATTGTTCCACTGTTTCCAAGGGTGATGCTATTATATTGCTTCAGCCACCCTGTGCACCCTGTTGAGTAATTTATTGGCCAAGAGCCTAACTGTGGAAAGGCCTGTCTGAATCCTGCTGAATTTTAAAAAGTAGGACTACTGCACTTTATAACAAGCAGCCATTAATGACAACCAACAATATAATTCTTATGGAATTTTGTCTTGCATATGCATGAAATTCCCAAGCACAATAAAAAGCAAATGAAATAAGTTAACCTCTTGTGTGCTGTGCTTCCTGGTACATAATTACAATGTAGTGGAAAGAGCATGACCCTGTAACTGTCCAAAATTATAATTAACATTCTCCATACTGCATGCTATTGTCTGGAGGACAGTTTAGTCTCTCCTCTATTTTGACTTGTGCAAAATTATACCCTTAAATGTGAGTTCATGACCCTTTCTCCAAGCCAGCCTTTTGTTTTCAGTGTAGCCCCAAAATCAATGTACTGGCAGGATGGGCAGCATACACCCACAGGGTCAGTTTGATGCTCATTCACTAGATATACAGTGCATTGTAAGGATCTATATGAGATAAAAATGATTTTCCACTTTGCAAATGTAGCCACATGAAATTAGAGCATTCAGCAGAAAAAACGCTGCCAACTCTTTATGTCACCCTATTAATGGTGAGTAGCAGTCTGTACATTTTTCTTAGATTACAGAGCAAAAACCAGCTCAAAAATCTTCCTGTTTCTCTTCTTATGTAAAAATGAAGCTGTGCATTGTACCTCATTAAAGCAAATGGAGGCACCTCATTAACACTCACCAAGAAGTAGTTTTCATGTCAGAATTGTAAGTCTGTATAATTCTGACATTAAAAGTTTTACCAAAGGAAAGCTCATTTTAATTAAGGTGATACTGACAGGTTTTAGCAAAAGATTAACAATCAGAAGTTCAAAATCTTCCCTAGACTCAGGTCTGATGGAAAAACACGATCCTTACCACAATCTGTTTTTTTAGTTGAAAATTTCTGGCATTGTTAATTAAGGGATTTTACTTTTTAGAATTGTTTTTATTGTTATCTTTTCTTCCAGGTGAATTCATGGACCTGCACAGGTACAAATGTATATGTGGGCAAGTTTCCCTAATTTTAATTCCAAAATGAGAAGTCCTCTTTCCAAAAATTAAGTTAATGTAAAGCCCCAAGTGAGCTCAAGCAAAGAAAATCATCTTGGAAAAAAACTCAGATAGATGCACTGTTTATAAAGCAATTTTCTCATGGGAACCTGAATGGTACACTGGTGATCAGCACTGTTACAAATTAGGCATTTTTTAAAGAATCTAACAGGGAAAAAAATTTGAGACTCCTGTTGTTGAAAAATCTTTTAATAGATTTCTATGTTAAAAAAGGGTTTTTCTTATAATCTTTTTTTTTTTTTCCTATGATGGTGGTGTAAGAAAACATTAAATAAATAGGTCTCTTTTACTCCATTTATTTTCAGATTCTCAAATAAGTAGGATTACCATAGGTCTGAACTATGGTAAACCAGCCCTCTAAATCTGAGACACAACTGCTGCTGCCTGACCTGAGACATCGCTGTTAGATGTGTTTCTGTACAATTTTATATTACATTTTCTTTTTCTAGACTAGAATAGAATAGAAAAAAAAACCATGCCTCATCCAGTGTGAGTATGGTGAATATCCATCCATTCAATTTGTCTTGAATGAACTTTTTGTCCTTAGAAGGCCAAAAAGCAGGCAGTACCTAAAACTGAAATCTACCATCAATTGTTGCAGAGAATTACTGACAATTTACAGAATCACAGAAGGGTGATTGTGTTGGAAGCACATCAAAGCTTATGTAATTCCAACCCTGCTGCCACAGGCAGGAACACTTCCCACTAGACCAGGTTGTTCAGAGCCCCATCCAACCCAGGCTTGAACACTTGTAGGGATGGGGCAGCCACAGCTTCTCTAGGCAATCTGTGCCAGTACCTCACCAACCTCACAGTGAAGAAATTCTTCCTAATAACCCCCTTTCTGTTTGAATGCATTGTCCCTTGTTCAATCTCTCCATGCCCTTCTCAAAAGACCACCTACTCTCTTTCAGCCTCTTTTTTTTTTACTGGAACTGGAAGCTGCTCTAAGGTCCCCCCAGAGCTTTGTCTTCTCCAGGCTGAACAAGACTAATTCTCTCAGCCTTTCCTCATGGCAAAGGTGCTCCAGCCCTCTGAGCACCTTCATGTCCTCCTCTGGACTCCCTCCAGCAGATGCACCTTTAGGTTCCTTAGGCTATGCATACTCTGTTGAAAACGATCATGCTCCAAAGGATGCTAAGATGGCGCTCATCATGTCAGTGTTACCCACAGTCAGAGCTTTAGACTATGCTAAACCTATGTAATGATTCTTTGCAACAGAGATATAGCTAAAACAGCCCCACTTTTACTTGGGATATCCAAGTGGATATAGGCAGTGTGGTAAAGGTAAAAAGAATCTGATCGGATCTGACACTCTTCCCTTATGTGGTGCTTTTTGACTCATTTCCCATCTTACTAATATCCAGAGTTGAGTGAAAATTTTGTGTTAAATAATTAATACAAGAAAATTTAGTCTCTTTTCCTAATTTGCAAGCAAATAATTTTTTGAGCAAATTTTTTATTCAAATTCATCAAACACATGCTGCACAGTTGTTTGGTTACTTCACAGCTGAACACAAATAACTCCACAGGCATATTAGATGATTAAGTTCTGAAAATTCACATATACTGTTTAATTGTAGCTAATTAAATAAGAGTTTTAGCCTTATTTTCTGTGTGAAGGTTAAGGAACAAGCTGTACAACTATCAGCTATTCTACTTCTCTATTTCTGAGACTAGTGCATTACTAATTTACCTAAGTCCATGAGGTACAATGATTTTTTTCCCCTAGTTTGTGTTACAGTTTTTCATCTGAAAAGTGAACCATTCTACAAATTGTAAAATTTTGTTACTGAAATAAGTAATTTATTTTTAGTCTTCTTATAAATCTAAAAGCTTTTTTGCTGTTTTATAATACATGACTTGCACTCCACTGACACACAGACCTTATGTCTGGCACTACACTAGAACTTATACTTTAAATTTATGTTAAAAATTTACCTGCTCAGCTAATTAAAAAAATAATTTTTCAGTAAATTGACCTCCATAACAATACTTCAGTTTCCTCTTTATTTGGAATCCAAGATTTTAAAAAATGCTTTCCTTATATTCTATAATTTGTACTTTAACATTGTTAGATCCATATGTTACATAAAGGGGCTTTTAAGTCGTATAGCTAACCCTTCCCAGATTTGCTGTTTTATACAGAGAAAAGAACCAATATTAAGTTTGTTTCCATTATTCAGTGCCAACTGAAACAACAAAAATATTGACCTGGTATTTAGCATCTGAAGCACTCCCAGCATTCCCAGTCCAATGCAGAAGTTAAATCTCTCTGCTTTTCCACTGTGCAATGCAGAGAATGTGGTGGGAACAGAACAGCAAGGCAACTCAACTGGAAAATATCTCAGATAGATGAAATATTTGTTGAGCAGTTTTCTCATGTGAATATGCCTCTGGTTGGTATATGCCAGTCACTAGTCCATGGCATTTGTTTAATCTTCTGTCTCAAAGATTTATTCTCAAGGAAAAACTGCTGTGTAAGGCATCATAACTGTGGAGACAACAAAGCAATGTTAATTTTAAAAAGAGCTCTATCTTTCATAGGTCTAACAGACAAAGAGTCAAGTTTTAATACTCTCAAGGGTCCTTTCTTCAGATAAGAATTTTATAACAAAGGAACATTAAGGCAGGTTCCCTTTCTTCTTCTCTGTTGGACTCATATTCATTATTGCCAACAAGTCAGCATTTTTCATTTTTTAAAGATGCAGACATCAAATATGATAGTGTTGAATTTAAAATGAACAACTATATTATTAAAAAACACATTTTCCTCAGATATGCTGATGTCTGAATAGAATCTTCATGCAGAAAAGGAAATAAGGGCACATATAAGTGTTTATCAGCTTTGCATCTTACAAAACCAATGTCCTGATTGAAGACAGCAACATATCCACTGGGTGTTATCTGATCAAAAACATTCCACATGTATAAATCAAAGCTAGGAGGAAAACCAGCCATATAAAGATGAGATAGATGAGAAAGCAGCCACATTAGGAAAGCTTCTCCTATTTAAACAGTCAGGCTTTTAAAAAAGACAAAATGAGAGCTAAGTGAATATCCCTTCAGGGTTCATAGTCTCACAAATGCATCTCTGAATCAGATAAAGATACATAATGATTCTGTTTCCCAGCATAATGTGGACACTTATGCAGAGCATATTTGAAGGTGTGTGTGGACAAAAGAGAGCTCAGCCTAAAAAGGCATGCAGGCAGCCATTTATTTCAATTAATATTACGACTAATGTTTCAAAATTAATTAATATTAACATTATGAAGAGAAAGCATGCTGTACACTAATGCATAATACTTCTGCCATCCTAAATAACTGCTGACCTACACTGAGTAAAAAACAGCATCTCTGTGTTACTCATCTTCTGCATGTGGCAGTAACACAGTGAAAGACACCCTGACAAAATTCCCATGGAAAGGTTGCTCAATGGCACTTTCCTCTTCAAGATGACCATTCTGGAGAGTCTTCCAGTTCTTATTTATAAGCTATTTTTGTCTCTGACCATAAAGGTTCAATAAATAGCTCTATCACTAACTGAAGAGATGGCTAATTTATGCATACCTTTTGGCTCACTTTTATGCCTAAGGTGTTGATTCCTCATGAAAATTTTCTGGGGGGCAGACACATGTAACATCACTCTCCCATCTATATTCTTGGGTTTCTGGAGGATCTTGGATTATACCATCATCACCACCCTTGCAGCATATTTAGATGGCTTGGTAACTCTTTCCACAAAATATGCATATATTTTATGGGCTTTTTTTTTTTTTTTTGACATATTAATTTCTTGAGCTTTACATTTCACAGTTTTATATCCAACCATTTCCTTGTGAATAATTTACAAACAAAAAATGCTCTTAAGTTTGTAATAAAACAGAATTGCTCTTACCACATGACTTTTTTAATTCCGTGCACTTAAAAAAAAAAACCTATTATGTAAAATACAAAACAGCATTAGTAGTGGAAATACTGAGTCAGTTTCAACATTTGAATTGCCACAAAGTTTTATCAGGAGCTGTTTCTAAGTTTAAAAAGAAAAAAATCTATTGCTGGAAAGATGAAGAGCAAAAAACAATAATGGTAAGAGTGGAAATCAGTCCTGAGTAATTTTTATGTAATTCTAAATCCTTCATTTGTACAATATAATTTTCCTATATGCTTTAAAAGAAAGATAATTAGTAATCTCTTTATGTGCTTAGAGAGTAGAAATGTCATTGATACAACGAAATTAAATACACTGGGAAGAACAATATGCTTGGATTGGCCACAATATCAAATGCATCCATGTTCATAAATGCTTTCTTGGAAAAGCATGAGTCAGAGAACCATAGCATCGTTCAGGTTGGAAAAGACCATTAAGATCATCAAATCCAACCCTTAATCCAGCACTACAAAGACTACTAACCAAGGTCCCCAAGTGCCCCAACTACACATCTTTTAAATCCTTCCAGGGCTGGTAACTCTACTACTTCCCAGGGCAGCCTGAGAGAGCTGTTTTGACAGATGTCAGTGATTTGGATGGGCTGCAAGGGGCCACAGCTCCTTACAAAAGCTCAAAGAGATCTTGAACACGTTGCCCTGTGCTTGTTACGAACTTTATGTGACAGTCATTACCATCTTGCTTAAAGAAAATTCAGTGGGAAACAGGACAAGAGATCAGAGCTAGGCACTCCTGTTCAAACTGAGTTTAAATGGCTTTACAAGGAGGGCAGAGCTGCTTGGAATGAGGAGTTAGCAGTCTCCAGTGGAGTTGTACCAACAAAACTGTTTGTGAAAAGCTCCTTAGCAAAGTCACAGAGTCATAGAATAATTTAGATTGGAAAAGACCTCTAATATCATCAAGTGCAAACATTAACCCAGCACTTTCAAGCCCACCACTGGACCGTGTCCTTGAGCACTACATCTACACATAGTTTTGAAGACTTTCTGGGTATGGTGCCTCCACCATTGCCCTGGGCAGCCTGTGCCAGGTCTTGCCCACTGTTTTGGTGAGGAAATTTTTCCTAATATCCAAACTAAACCTCCCCTGGCCCAACTGAGATTGTTTTTCTTGATGTTCCACTTGTCACTTGGGAGCAGACACCAACTCCCACCTGGCTACAGCCTCCTTTCAGGTAGTTGTAGAGAGTGAGAAAGTTTCTCCTGAGCTTCTTTTTCTCTGGGCCGAACATGTGCAGCTCTGTCAGGTCTTCCTTATCAGGCTTCTTCCCCAGACCCTTGCTCAGCTCTGTTGCCTTTCTCTGGACTTGCTCAACCATGTCAATGTCTTTATTGCCATGAGGAGCCCAATACTGAAACCAGAATTTGTGGGAGATTGTAGGACACCAACGGAGATGGGGATGCCTTGGGAAGATTCCCCCCTGTAGATTAGGGTGAGGGATTCAGAGACTTCCCAGGAGTCCCTGCAGTTGCTATGTAAAACAGATTTCTCAATCTAAGGCTATACAATCCCCCTGTTCTCAAATGTTCTACCCTTCTTGTTCATCCATTGGCCTCTGCCTTGAACCACTCCCTTCCTCCTTCTTTATTGGCTGTTGTTACAGTACCTCACCCCAGCTCCTCCCTCTCCTTTCAATTCCATTGGTCAATGTATACCTTAACTCCTCCCCCCTTGCTCCCTGTTATATACCTTTTTGCCTCCCCTGCTCGGGGTGCTCGGTGCATGGCTGTTAGAGCCTCTGCCTGAGTGCCTCAGGAGTTCAACACCCTCCCTGCTCTCTGGATCCGGCCCCCCTTCAACACAGGTACCTACCTCTACCTTGCCCTTCCTGGACCCTCTGTTGCTACCCAAATAAACCTTGTTGGAACTGTTGGACTGAGAGCTCTCCTCCTTGAATTGGTCATGGACAAGATTACAACATCTGGGCCCGAGCACACAGTGGGCTGGGGGAGCCGGTCGCTCTGACCAAGAGGAGCCTGCTCTTGGGAAGGTGGATGCCCCGAGAGCACTGGTCCAGGGATCCCGCAAGAATTCATGCTGATGGCCTCCACATCTTGCACTGAAAACTGCAGAGAATGGAATGGTTTGAATGCACACTGTGCAAGCCAAGGCATGTCCAAAAATCTCTCAATTTGTAGCCTTCTCTTGGCAGTTTAAAAAACATTTTGAAGCACAATAACTTGTGTTTTAAGTTGGCATCTATGGATGATAAGAAACATCAAAACAGTCTCATTCAGAGTGAAATAGTGTAGATATCTTCACAGGGACACCACCAGCATAGGAGCAGGACATTGAAGGTGACCTGTAAGTCCATGATGTTTGCCTTCATTTTGCATCTACCTGTGAAGATAGGCACTAGAGGATGGCAAGATACTCAACCAAATCCCAGTTTTCAGTCCTATATTCTAAACTACATAAATATCTCCTAATGTACTAACTTAATGCTATGCCCCTTCTAGCTCCCTGTTTTCAAAACATCTAATTTAGGAGTGAGAAGATGAGTGTGGAACTACTCTGAAGTTTTCTCTGTATGATGGGGATGACACAGTCTCTAACTCTTACTTATTTTCAGTGATTTGGGTTTTTTTTAAGAAAAAAAACTTAGTAGAGCTTACACATCTCAGAACATATTTGTTTTGCATATCACAGATAGCTGGCACTGCAACTGCAGTTAGTTATATTTATTCAGTTAGATTAATTTTATTTTATTAGTATAGTATACCTACAGCACACTAGTTATGATTTTTTTTTCTCCTGATGAAATACAAGGAAGGGAAAAGCATCATAAGAGGGAAAAACAGAGCAAAATAGAACAGTTGCTACAGCGATCAGCATTCAGTCTGTGACATGGTAAGGGAAGGAGGCACCAGTTCTGGACTTTTATACTTCACTAATTACTTTGCTTTGCCTGCAGCCCATGAAACTGCAAGTCACCAACCTGTGATCCTTTACCCCAGAGCCCCAAGGGTCTAGGAGCTGCTATTTTTTCCAAAGTTTAACTCATGACAATTCTTCCTTCATCATGCTCCCATCTGAAACTAGGGGGGTTTTCTTCTAAATAACAAAAAACAAAAAACAAAACAAAGCAAAACAAAACAAAACCAAACAAAACCAAAAAAAAAAAAAAAAAAAAAAAAAAAAAAAAAAAAAAAAAAAAAAAAAAAAAAAAAGAACAAAAAAAAACACTTAAAAGACTGTGTTTTCTAAATTTAACTCTCACTCACCTTTGTTCTCTAATACAATGTAAAGCATGGGTACTTTGACACTTAAAAACAATCTGAAGAGGACTACATCATCTGAAGATATCATCAGGCTAATGATGCCTGAGTTTCTGCTATGTAAGACCTAGTTTTCAACTGTTTATGACCCTGCCAAATACCTTTGGATTAATCTTTTCTCTGTGAAGTGTGTTCCATTTTATTTTCCTGGCCAGGGATATGAGATGAGTTGTCTGTTTGCATCTGGAAATCTTAATCAGTCCAGTCACCTTTCATAAAAGAAGAAAGAAAACTGTTTTAACAAATGAGAAATATGAAGGAAGTATTATAACTGGCATTCCTTGGCTCACAGAAGCAGCTATTCTGCTCCTGCAGGTCCTCCCACAGCTGTAACCCTTGCCAAGTCTTGTCTAACTTGGCTTGTAGTCAGCGCTGGGATACTCAATTGCTTTGAATCAGTTGATGACTGAGATAAGTCAAACAACATGAAATGCTGGATATTAAAGATAGAAGTTCTTTTGGTATGTCCTTGCCAAATATTGCTGATGCACCTGTTTTATGTTCAGAGTGGGAAGACAGTGAAAAAGGAAGTGGCTAGCTTTGAAACAGAAGCAGTGCTTTCAATTTCTGAAAATAGCCCAGATTTGATACAGAACTGGATAATAAGAATACCTTTCTTAGTAAATGTATGTGTGAAATGCACTTGGGCATTTTTCCTCTGCCATACACAAATAGTATATGCCATGTTTTCAGAGAATAAATTCATTTTCATGAGCCTGGAGTGCTTCTTATTGGTATCTACCATTGGCAGACCAAAGACACTGCTCGGTGATAGTTGGCAAAGGTTTGCCAAAAAGCCTGTGGTGAAATCCATTGTATGAAATGCCCCTTTTCCCCTGATTTTTTGTGCAGTTTTCACATAGATATAATGGAGAAGACTCAAGATGCTATTGTGCACAAGTAACATTCTCTGGCACACAGATTTTCTAGGCAAGATATTAATTTTCTCAATACTCGACAGGAGCGCTGGCAGAAACTGCACTGCAGATCGGAAAATTATAACAGGTCAGAAATTTGTAGGTGCATTGGACAGTAGAGGAAACAATGGTCACTGGTAAAAGAAACCTCCATTATAACACGAAAGTCTGCAATATCCTAGGATGTAAGGGATGAGGAAAAAAGCATTCAGTGGGTGACATATCTGCTCTTGTTTGCTGGCCAGATATGGTTAGATGGTGTATAAAAGTGTCATATAATCAAGAAAACAAAGATTTTCCACACCTACTAGGGTGGCAACCCTGGAGCTATGAAATAAAAAAATCTCTTAGAAACCGCAAAACACTTGTTAGCACTTTAAAAAATTGTACAAGCCAGGAGTAAAAGGGTTTATGTTGGCTAGTTGAAAGAGAAAATAGTACTTACTAAGAAATATGGTGTGATGATTTTTTTTTCCTTTTTTCTTTTTTTCTTTTTTTTCACAATTTTTTTCTTTTCAGTTTGACCATGAGTCCCTCTGAGCAAAGAAGACTCTGCAGATTCTGGTTATAAGGGTAAAAAAGAGCATGAAATCTGTGGAACTTATACTAGGAAAGGATTCTTGATTCATTTCCACACACATATACCTATACTCCAGTTCATAATGGAATCACAGAATTTTATCTGTAGGTAAATACAGAGGTATAAGGTAAATGTGGTGATTCCTCTGCCTTACAAAGCAAAAAGAGTTATAAAGATAGAGTACACTGCCAGGCAGACTGCCTGGTGCTAGGATTTCGATTCTGCTAATCAAACAAGTTCCTGAGCCTCTACATAGTACATGGGAACCATGTTAGGGAGAAATTGAGAAGGAGAAAGGACAAATCCCTAGAGACAGTGTCTTGGTTTGAAAGAC
>WBNO01028043.1:0-14043 GCA_013400575.1 Peucedramus taeniatus
GCAGAGATGAACCCCTTCCTGGGACGGATTGGGGAACACCTGGAAGATGACAGCCAGGGTCATTAGACCCTCGCATCTGAATACCAGGGTTCCTGTAACTCGGCATCCGAATTCATCACTTCTCAGAAATAGCTTTGTCCAGTCCAGCTTGGAGAAAAGGAAACCTCATGAATACGTGAAGCAACAAAGGAATAGGAGAACCTCTGCCCCAGGCAGAAAAAACTGTATAAAAACCGACCCGAGGGAGGCAGCATTTGTGAACAGAGGGACTTTGACGCGATAAGGTGAAACCAGAGTTCACCCAGTGCCGATCCTGGGCTTGACGCTGTCTCTCTGATTGTGGCTATCAAAACTTTACCTTGATCGCGAAATAAAATCTCAAATTTTTGATTATTAATTCGGCTGTATCACTGATTTACCTATAACATAAAGAAAATAAGTATTTTTTCAGTATGCTTAGATATACCTCTTATGGCTGTTTGTAATATCATTGGTTGCATGCTAAGTTTTATAAATTACTCTCAGTAACCTTTGCGGAATTTTTGAAATGCTTCAGAAGGTGGTTGCTGGATTTTATTGCAGATTATTGGGATATCACTAAAATGTAGTACATTCCAAAATATGAATTTACATCAGGATTATGGTCATCTACTGATAATTGAGATAAGGTACTGTTTTAAAAATAGGCCATTGATGCATTTTAAAATGTGAGGCTATTTTCAGTGTTTGATAGGTTCACAACAGCACCTCTGGCTTCTGATCTGCCAGAACAACTTTTTGAAATGTTACCAAAAAAAGTAAATTTTTTGGTTGTAATGATAGAATTACAGTTGTCAAGACAGAACTGTGATTCATGGTTGTGGTGACAGAGAAATACAAGATCATCCAAAACGATTCCAGTGACAACTCAGTGTCCTTCTGAACCATGTTGTCCTGGTTTAAAAGACAGGTATCTGCCAGCAAAAGCTGGAATCTCCCTTTGAATAGAAAATGTAAACCCCCTCCCTCAGATTATTATAATTTTACAATTAGGGGCTCTCAGGCAAAGATTTGGGAATAGGAATAACCATTCTTTATTAGGAATATTAAAAATTACAAATGTAATAGCACCGAAAGACAAGCAAAACAAAACAAACAAAACCCTAGAAAACCCCTGACAGAGTCAGGGATGTGACCTGACACCCTGGGTGTCAGGGTGTTAAAAGCAGTCCGGATGAATCCTCTTGGAGTAATAGATGCAGTTCTGTGGAGTAGAGATAGTCCTGTAGAAAGTCCAGTGGTGGTGTGATGGGTCATCTTTCTATAGGAATCCAGTGGAAAACAGGATAACCTGGTGCTTCCACGTCTCCTTTTTATCTGAGGAGGAATGCTTGGTGCACCCCTCTCTGGGTGAAGCATCTCACAATGGGATGATGTAGTGTGTCATGTCATTGGTGAGCCTTAATGGCCCATTATCAAAAAGCAACAGCCCCAAAACTCGTGTTTAGACACCTCTTTTGTTTTGGTCAAGTACCCATAAGTACTCAGTAATTAGCTCCCTAGCAACCCACCGGAAAAATTCCACAAACACAAAGGAAACAAATCCAACTCCCAACTCGTGTCTACTGAGGTTTTGCTGAAGCTGGTGCTCCCACAAAGCAGCATAGGTACCTATCTTGAAAAGTCTTCCCTTTGCAGACTATAAACCCAAAAGTATCATTTGCTTGCAAAGACATGTTATCTGGCCTTCATCTTCAAGAAGCTGTGATGATCCTACCCCGAATTGCCCGAATTGTGCTGGTTTGCTTCCTATCCTTCAGGGGACTGAATGCCTCTAGTCTGATATTCTTTTGAACTTTGCATCTTACCTAAATTGCGCAGGTTGTTTAACGTTAAGCTGTTGCCAGGTAAGAGGTAGTAGAATCTAGCTGGCTGTTAACCATACTTGGGACTGCCAGTCCTCAAGAGGCACGTCAGCTGAATCTTCCTTCCTTTGCCTGGATTCATGTGCTCAAGACGGGTTTTGCAGCCATGTACAGAAACCAAAGTGGATATTTGTCTGCAGAAAAGACTTTTAGAATGGTGTACTGAGGACTACCCTTTGCCGTTTTACGTTTGACTTTTTTTTCCTTTTTACATTACATATAAAACATTTTATCTTCATAAGTTCCTTTTTCCATCTCTTTTTTTTTTTTTTGCACAGCATTGTACAGCATAATTTTTTTTCAAGCTACTGATGCTGCTCTTGTCTAATTTACTGAGTTAGGGGTGTCTTTTTATTTTTTTTATTTAAACTGATTTGCCAGCGTACTTGGATCTTTTTATTTAAACTCATAGTGCTTGACCTGTTCATCAACTGGTTCTTTCTTTTTGTATGTTGTGATCTCACTCCTGTAGGAAGAGATGATTCTCTCTTGATGCTTGGTATAGCACAGGTTAATGATCTACCAGGTGTATCTCACCTGGTGGAAGGTCTGGCCCATGCTAAATAAGAATGCAGTTAATTTCTGTGAAATACATAAGTAAAGTAAATCTTTGAAAGAAAAATTTTTGTCTGCCTGAAGCAAATAGGTGCCTTCTATATGTGAAGAACAAAAATTGTTAATAGTGTTTTCAATTATACGTTTCTGTCTTATGAAATGCTGGATTAAAGAACGGACAGAATCTCTTTATTTCTCCTCTTCTATTAATGGATATCTTCCCTGTAGAGCAAAGTAGGAAAAAAATGTATTGATTCTTAGCTGTCAAGTTATAATTGCATGGAGATCTGTATTAATGTAGTTACTTGGTGAGGGAGATCTGCAAAATGCAGAACTTTTTTTCCATGCTTTTTAAAACTTACAGATTCTGTCTCACATTCTGCAGGGTTGAATACCTATGAATACCCATAATTATCTTTCTTTGTGAAACTCCATGTGGTTGAATTTCAATACCTACCTCTTCTGGAATGGAAATAAATGTGCTAATTGCTTTTCATGAAGGTAGATTTTCTCCTTTCCTGTGAGAATTTCTTTTAACTTCCTATATTTCTGTATTGTGTGTTAGGCTGAATCTCTTTTTATAGCATATTTAAGCACTTTTAAATATAATGAATGATGCCAATGAGTTATAGGCAAGTGTCATATCTCATTCAGAATGTTACATAATCATATTCTTCAGTAGCGAGATGTCATTTTCCATTATAGAATCACAGAATGGTTGAGGGACCTCTGGTAATCACCTGGTCTAAGCCCTGCTCAGGTGGGGTCAACTAGAGCCAAGTGCCCAAGACTGTGAAAAGCTTTTGGACATCTCCAACGATGGAGACTCTACCACTTCCCTGAGTAATCAGTACTCAGTCACCCTCACAGGGAAAAGGAGCTTCCTGATGTTGAAGGAACCTCCTGTGTTTCAATGTGTGCCCGTCACCTCTGGTGCTGTCACTGGGCACCCCTGGAAAGAGCCTGGATCCATCCTCCTTGCACCCTCCCTGCAGGAGTTTATGTACATTGGTGAGATCCCCTGAGCCTTTTCTTCTCCAGGATGAACACTCCCAGCTTTCTCAGCCTTTCCCCATCGGAGAGGTGCTGTAGTCCATCTGTCATCTTGGTGTACCTTTCCTGACAGTATGTCCATGACTATTTTGTGCTAGGAAGCCCAGAACTGCACCCAGTAGTCCACCTGTGGCCTCACCAGTGCTGAGAACAACAGAAGCCTCACATGTCTTGATCTGCTTCAATACTTTGCCTAATCCAGCCCAGATTCATCCATCTTCTTTGCAGCAAGAGCATCTTGCTGGCTCACATTCAGTTTGATGTCCACCAGCTTCCACAGGCGTCTTTCCCTTCAGAACCTCATCACACAGGACTTTTCCAAGGAGCGGTCTGAGTGAAATCTACAGCTGTGATCTTGATTTTTGACCACCTCGCTCCTCTATGGATAATAAACTCCACTGTCTTGCGGTTATGAAAGTGGTCAAGTAATATTTCTGTAAGTGCATGAACTGTTGTGCCTTTGAAAATTATAGGAGCACCGTATATATTGGAATCAAAAAGAAAAAAAAAATTAGAAACACCAAGGGAACTTTCTGTGAATAAACAAAATATTCACTTGCAGAACATTTATTGAATTAATTCTGTCAGAAACTTCTCTGTCTTGGAGTGGCAAGAGATGGTAGTATCCTAGCATGAATAATTCCTTAAAAGGAATTAGTAAGATTCAGAAATTGTCAGTTTATTTAAACATTTAATTTCATTCTGTTGAATGGTATGATTAGAATTTAGTAGATTTTTTTATTGTTCTGATTTAAAGAAAAAAAGGCAAAGTGCTACAAAGGATGACCTATAATGATAAAAAAAGAGGATAAAATAGAAGGGAAAACCTTTCCACTGTTTGTCTTTATGCCTTTGCTGCTAATTTTTAGAGCAAATTACAGTGGCTTTTCATGGAAGATGTTTTCCTTCCAAGAGAACAAAGGAAGAATTTTGCAGTCTTAGTTCTTACCAGATGTTGACATTATGTATGTTCTGTCTCATATAATGTTGCCTTCATAAGGATCTCAAAAAACAGTACTACAGAAATAAATCACAGTAGGGAAGTTTAAATTTAGATTTTTTGTAAAAAATACAGTAATGTGGGAGTTTCTAGTGATAATGAGTTTTCTGTTAATCCAGTATCCAGCTCAGTTTGTTCACTAAATCAGCTTTGAAGTTAAACTTGGATTTCAGAGACACATTTGTAGTAAATTCAATCAAAAAAGAATGTGAATAATTCGTGATGTGGATATGGATGTCTTGGATGTTTAGTACAAAATCCCTGAAGATGGCAGATTTATCTGGTATATCTGTGTGTTACTGTCAGGGAATATTGGGACACCATTTCTGAGAAGCAGGAAATTCTACAGTGATTAAAATCCACACACAGTCTGGCTCATTCACAGTGTATAATATAACACAGTTCCCAATGGATCAAAACAAAGTTAAAAACTAGTTATTCCCTTTCCCATGAAAGGACTTTTTCTTAGCACCACTGTTCTATCATGGTCATGTGAACACTGGTGCTTGGCTCAGTCAGGATGGAAGCACTCTACAATGTAAGAAAAGCTGAGGACAGGAATCAGCATGCATTGGGAAAGGGAGGAGGGAGAAATAGAAAGATGTCAAGAGGAAATACACCTCAAACGTAAGAAGTTACATGAGTTTCTTGTGAACTTTTGCCATTGCTGATTCATGACTTCAAAGGGTTTCAAGGCATCATTCTGACAACTGAGTCAGCATTCCTTTTTAAAATCTAACAGCAGAGATTTTACTAAGAAATTAAAATGATGGATTTATGTGGTCTTTTTAAGTCAGTGAAGTAATTCACAGTCCAGTTATAGTTCAGTTTTTTGGTGTTTTCTAGATGTTTTTTCCTCATCAAAATGAGCCGTGTCTAAAGCTGCACTATTTATTTGAATGGGAATTGTGAACAGTTAGTAGCCTTACATCATCTATCTGACTTATCCTGGAATAGTTAAAGGACCATGCTGTCAAGATTTAGTGATTATTTGTTATTTAGACCAAGTGTAAAACCCTGTCTTTTTTACAGAAAATATAAATAGAACAACTGATAGAGTAAGCTTTGTGTTCGATTTGAAATCCAGTAATATGCAGTACCATTGCCATGACAGTGATGCTTTGTCCTGTATAGTGCATTTCATTTAAGGAGCTGAAATAAGCTGGACACTGTTATTGATGCAATTCTGTCATTGTATAAGAACTTATATTTCAATTTATTAATTTTACTATGTTACTATGATTTATCAAAAATCTTATTAATCAAACTAGTATTTCAATTGCAGTTGCTTGGCTTGGTCTTGCAAACAGAAATGTATCTAGCTGGAGCATGGTTATGAAATTATACTTAAAACAGTTTTTTAGCAAAACAAAGATTTTGGGAGGATTTTACTGAGAGGCTGAATTGATACAGGTTTACTTTTTCAAAGAATGACAGTGTTGTAGCTTTAATGTGGATTTTGTGGCATTGCTTGAAGAAACAATGTGATCTAGTAACTTTAAGAAACTAGATTTTTGAAAAAGGTGACCATGACACAGAGGATTTCTAGACCATGAGGTCTTCCGAATTACATATTTTAAGATAAATTGTTAGCATCCTTTTTGTCCTGCTCATAATAGTTGTATTTAGAGCCTGGAAGCTCAATCAGCAGATGTTCATTGGGTTTTATAGTTTGCCTCTGAGTAGGCTTTTCTCCTTCTTTGTTTTCTGTGCCTGCAATTCATTCTCTTCTGTCCTCCTTAGAGCTTCATTAAATGCACTGTGTGTTCTCAGCTTTCATTAGCCTTTTCTTTCAGCTCTCTTACAGTTGCTTATTTATTGTTGCTGCCCTTGATCCCTTTGCCTTTCACATGTGCCAGTCTACCTCTTCCCTGTCTCTGTCCTTTTATTTATGTTGCACTCCAAGACTGTGCAGGGTCCTCCAGAGTTCTCACTGATATTCTTCAGTCAAGGAAGAAGGAATCCCTCCTCTGACTGTGTGAGGCTGCAAGTGCTTGGAGAAAGGGCTTGGTTCTTTTGGCACAAAGGCAAGCTTCTGCCCCTTGATTAATTGGCGTGATATTGCAGCAAATTAACTGCTGCAATTAAACCAGTACAGTAATGGAACACAATGAGCAACAGCACTGAAGGCAAGGGGATGCTGATCCCAGGTGGCATCAGTCCAGCCAAACCATTTTGACAAAAACCCACTCCTATTGTGTACCCATAAATACGGAGTTCCTGAAGATTACACAGTATTTAAAAGCCTAATGATGAAAGTAAGGTTTGTAGAGAATGTTTGGTTTGAGTTTTTTACCTTAGGAGTTCTACTTTTTTGTTGTTGAATACTTTGTAAAAAGTCAAGCTTCCTTGACAAACTGACATCGTGAGAGGGGTTTTCCTGGAGAACTCAAAAGTTATGATGGCCAGGCTGAGTTTCGCTGAAATTCCTGTGTGTCACATTACTATTTTGCAAATAGCTGTGTCCTCAGAGTATAGGTTTGACGACTACTGGCCATAAGCAATAATAGATCTTATGAGGGTACCTTTACCTTTTCCCTGAGAGCCCTCATGCAGTCTCCTGAAATACCCTCCTCTTCAGTAGCTTTTTTTCTGCGATGGCATTTGTAAGCTGTCTGAATGTAGTTAGTTCTGGTTGTTCTGAGCTATAGTAATAGTAATTTGCAAATGTCATATGCCTAGAAGTTCCACAGTGCCATTACTGTTTCTTCTTCTTCTTCTTCTTGCCTAAAGCCAGAGTCTTATGGCAGCTTAAAAGGGAAAACAAAATGTTTAAGCGGAGAAGAAAACATTACTGAATGCTTTGATGCTCTTCTTTTCCTGAAAGAGAAGGGAAGTTTTTGAAGTTTAACTTAGTTCTGTTCCATCTGGTTGTTTATTAACTTATCTGTGGCACTTTAACAGAAATTATGAAAAACAATTTATTTAGATAAACTGACATCTTTGTGACCAGAGGGAAGGCATGGACGTTTCAGCATTGCTACAATGTCTCATGATATTAATCTGTGTTTTGCTGTCAGTGCTGCTGCATTTCCTGCATAAAATTTTATATGCAGAAAGATAAAGACCTGGCAACATCCCAATTACAACATCCTAATACCTAATAAGTGATATGCAATTCATAGTTATATGCCAAATACATTAATTATGATTATGAACTCATTGCACTATAATAATTTTTCAATATAAATTAAAATCTTTCATTTTTTTAAGCTCCACAAAAACATTGCTTCTCATAGCGCTGAACTAAAATGAACACTGAAGTAAAAAGATACTGCAAAAGACAGAGAGTACAGTTCTTTGCTAGGTTATGTTCCCAGAAATATTTTTTGCAAGCCTGGCAATATTTCCAAATTATAATTGGAATGTACCCATTTAAAAATCTGTGGACACAAAAATAATACCATTTTTTTGTTAACTTTTTTTTTTTTTTTTTTGGTGACTCTGTTTTTTTTGTCAAAGGGATTGAAAAAAAGAAGTGCAGTTCTAAACTACCTGGAAGTTACAGTTTTACAGCACTGCTTAGAGGGTTCTGTTTAGTTTTGGTAAAATACTACTAAGACTTGGTGCCATGAAAAAACTAACACATTGATGTTTTTGCTTGATAAATAGTTGTTGCCAAAAAATATTGATTGTCTAAGCAGTAGACTAATGAAGATCACATAATTTTGTGTTAGTTGGACAAACTAACATTTGAAGATTTAACTAATCTTGATCAATGTTGACTGACAAATGACCAATGTTTACTGACATAGGCCTACCCATGTTCTTAGTGACTTTTTATATGAAAGCTGAAGTTATCACTATGAAATTGATTTTTACTTTTATTAAAAAGCTCAATGCAGATTTAAGGATAGTATTTTCCAAGTGTTTTGTGGCTGAATGAGAACTGGTGTCTTGTGATTCTGTTGCAAAGTTTTTATATGTGTTGGGACACATTGCAAAAGGTATTTTTAACTGTTCCAGAAAATAAATGTTTATAATGGAGAAAAAAGAAATTAATTAAAAGCAGTTTGATTTTTCATTTCATTAAAGCCTGTGAACTGATTGGGGATTGGTAGATTCAATACATAGGATAAAAAAAAAATTAAATTCCTTTAGAAAAAGGAAAATCAGTATGCTGAACCAAACACAAGCAAAAGTGCTTTCCTTTTGGGTCACAAATGGCAGTGTAGATGCTCTATTACTGAACTTTCTGCTGGGGTAGCTGCAGAACATGAACAAAAACGCATGGGAATTTAGTATCCTAGAGCCTTCTAAAGCTGCAGTATAGCCAGTTCTTGTTTGTGGCATGCAGCTTTTGAGAATTACAGCAGGATTACTTGGACCTTTTTTAACATGTAAGATTCTTGGCATGAATTCTAGTTGAGGTGAGGCAGAAAACCATTAGAGACAGCGGAGATTCCAAATGGCTAATTGTTTTAAAAGGAAGAGTAGTAAGTGCATGTAGTGTATTTGTCCCAGGGCAAGAGGAAACTTGGTGATCCCTCCCTTCCCATGCTTAATTTAAGAAGAGTAAAGATATTAGTCTTATTTGTGTCTATTTATTTATCTTTACAGAGATAAAGTTACAGATAAAGATACAGAGTTCTGAGCAACAGTGAATGATTTCAGTGTTCTGAAAACACAAAATGCTGTGTATCTGCTATATATTACTCATCCCTTTAAAACATCAGTGGTATTGGGAAAAAGATAGCTGTTTTTCATTTAAGTTAGAAGAAGATAATCCTTAGGCAAAGTATTTGCTGATGGAAAGAAACAGACATTGTTTGAAACTTTTTTCCTTAAGCTAAATTATTTGCAGAATCATGTTGTGGGAAATGAGGCTAACACGTTCTGCTCTGTAAGGATCTGGATTTAATTTTTTCCTTCTTTGCACACTTGATTGGAATCTCTAAAATCTGTCAATTTGTTTCTTATAAACTGTTGGTCAGTAATATTCTAGCTTTGTCCTCCCCTGTTGAAGTCTAAAAGGACTGCTGTACTATCATTTTTGGCTCTTGGGATGTTCTATTTTAGAGCTTTATCCGAGTCTCTTAAAATACTTCCTCCTCCCTTTCGTCCTGCCTCCAGTTTTGAATATATGAGAAATCGAGATGTTTTGATCAATTACATGCAGTTTTTCTGAGCTGTTGTGCCAATATTTTTTTTTTCTTTACTAACAGTGTGACATCAAATACTTTCCCCCCATGTTTTTCTTCATGTTTTCCTGTTGCAGTAAGCCCTGCTTTCTCCGGCCATGTTTCAGATAAAAGAATGTTATTTCCCCAAAAGATTTCTTGAATTATATATATAATGTAAAACCTGACAATCTCAAGGTCTGTTTCTTTATATCAGAAATCTGATCTTAGTGTAAGTGTGCTAGAGAACATATCTGAGAGTCCTAGAGCCACCATGCAAATAGACTTGGTGAGAAGCCTGTCTTTGCTTTCTAATCATCCTGATTAGTTCTTGGTCCTAACTGAAGATTGACCACTTGACCTATTAAATTAATATGCCATTTTATTGTGATAGAAATAATAATCTAAAATTACTACTTGTGCAGCTGTCTGATATTTTGAAAACCTTTTCTTCTATGATTCATGGAACTGATTTAGCTGTTACTGAATATCCAGACTGCCCAGTGTCCAAAATAGTATTTTGTCTAGCATCTGCTGAGCAGTGCATAGGTGCCAACGGAGCAAGAGAAATGGCAATAATTATATCTTTATTTTTTACTGTGATATGTAGCTAACAACACAGGATATTGAAATTAATAGACACCTATGAACACATCCATTTTTGTGTTATGTCTTTAAAGCAGGTGGCAGTACAGGAGAGTTTTCACTCTTACCATAGATTTTAGCAGATTTTATATTTTTTCCATTTAAAGAATTAACTTTTCTATAAACCCCATGTTTCCACTTTTCTCTCTGCTTTAAAATGCATTGTTTAGTAATAGTGTACTTTTGTAGCTTTAGCTGAGATTCTTGGGATGGCAGTCTAACTCCAGGGTACATGATCTAACATCTCTCCTTGGCACTTGGTTCTCTCAAAAAGTCTGTTATATTAATGTCTGTTTAATCTCAAATCAATTAAGAATTTATTTTGCATTGAATTTTGTCCAGGTTTTATCTGTGCCTCATGGTTACATTGTGCTTTCTTGACTACAGCAAGTTCAGTATCTTAATAAAACAAAGATTTAAGAGAGCTACTCTCCCTGATGACTCATCTGCAAAGAATAACAAAAGGGCTTGACATAAGAATAAATTATTCTTTAACAGACGGTGATTGGTCTTGATGGAGATGAAAACTGTGGATGAAATAAAACAAGCATGTCATGCTCATTTCATAAAAACTACCCTGGTATAATCAGTGTGGCTTTCAAGGGGTCAGAGGTCTGTGTAAGTCATGAGGAATCATAATTTGCACAAACCATGTCTTTTTGGTCTTATTGACTGTATCTCTTAAGAGCCACAATTATGCAATGCAGTTAATCATCAAGGGAGTTTGGGTTCATGGTACATATTTGAAGTAAACTTTTTTAATTGCTGGAGCTTTATGTTGTGGACTGTGCATTAACACATGCTTAATTTAAAGGGATTCTGTCACCCTGAAACATAATCCTTTTAAACTTTTTTCTATTATTATTTGAGAGGAGTCCATCTAAAGAGTCTTAAGAGTCAATTCCCTTGCCAGCAGTGTGATTTCATGGCCACTCTGCTTTTTACTTTCTTCAAGGTGTTTTTCTTTCCAGCAGTCAGTAAGAAAATTAATTGGTGTAAAATAAGCTTTCTAAAATATGTAAAACGTAAAATACATTGAGTTCAGCATTCTTTCCAAGCAGTATTTAATCTTGATAGATCTGTTGTTGTCACCTTGTTATTAATCCTATTTTTTTTAATTTAATGAATTTCTGAACCTTCTCAGCATTCTGACTATCAGTTCTTTTATTATAACCTATTTCGTTCACTTGTTAGCCGAAACTTCAGTTTCACATGTACTACATGAAGGATCTTGACAGGACAGCTCCTGCCTGTCTTGCTGCAGCTGGCTGAGAGGCTGCTGTTTGCCAGCTGTCTGCACCACCTCTGTGGGCAGCTGCCGTTCCTGAAGGCAGGTGCCTCTGCTTTCACTCTGTCTAAAGCTCAGCTCCTTTCATTTTAAATCCCTCTTCACCAGAATTACTGTCCTCCCATTTAGTGCTCTATGGACAATCCAGGTAGGACATCTGGCTGAAATGCAGCCTGATTGGTCTGTCATAAATACCCAACTGAACCTGAGAGTTGTGTTCTTTCTGAAATTATCCTTAGGTTCTCTTTCCCCTGTGCTCTCCCTTCTTACAGCCTGGCAGATTTTTTACAATGCCTAATTCTGCTCTCTTCTGCTTTCTGCCCTTCTTCCCAGAACAATATGTGTCCTCCAATACCTGTGTTCAGCTTAGTGTTTCCCTATTTTTTTTTTTCAAATACAGACACAATCTTTGGATTTTTTCAAGAAATAGATTTTGAATATTTACATGGGTTTCTGTATCACTAAGTATACTTTAAAATACTTTAATGTAAGACATTAAGCAGTACTGTCCAGTGTTGTTTAATCATTGTTTTGATCTTGTGTATTTCTAGTAAAAGTGTATTATTGGTATTGCTTGCTGTGAACTTATGACTGGAGAAGTGTCCATTTCTTTCCTCTTTTAAGTACCTATTTGCTCAGCTGTTTTAACAATGATTTTCCCATAGTCAGTGGTATGACAATGATTTAGTCTTGACAGAGACACAGCAACTAAACTTCTTCCAAAATCAGAGTCATCCCATACAGTTTTTTGTTGGTCACAGTTGGTGACTTTGAGGCTCCACAAACCATTCCACAGACTTTTATGTTGACATACAAATAAAATATTGTGTTCTCTGAGGTTTTTAAAATCTTGGTGAGACAAAATCCTATAAATTTATTTTGATGCACTTAAAGGTTGTAATAGGTAACGTGAAGTAGTCATATTTATACATCACTTATATTTCACTAGTAGACTAATCGGAGACCTGTAAGGATGTGGTATTTTTAGTCAATTATTCTATGACTTTTTGCCATTTTAGCTACAGTGATGTCCAAGGTGGTTGTCGCAGTTAGTATAGCTAAAAACATGCCTTCTCTTTACTGTTGGCTAAGGTAGATGTGCTACCAAAACTCCTGAAGTGTAGATCTGGTGTGGAAATCCCATTTATTTTCTGTACCTGAATGAAGAAGGCAAAGTTATGCTCCAGCTGTACTTTACTTTGCAGTGCAGAAAAGCATGTTTATACCACATGAAAAACCCCTTCAAAGCAGCATAAATCAGTTTCTACAATAAAATCTCTCTCTCCCCCTCATCTTCCCCTTGCCTTCCCCTGCCCTTTTCTTTTCTGTGTAAAGTGTGCTAGCTTTTCTGGAAATGTTGTCAGAGAGATTGTGTATTCTGTGAAAGCTTAGGCTGTGCCAAATGCAAATCTCCTTTGCTCTTTGAAGTTTTAGGTTTACAGTACCTCTGGTCGTCTGATCAAGGATGTGATGGAAGCTTGATAATATATTTGAGGAAGCCAATCACAAGCAGACTGCCAAGGTAGCAAATAACTAACTGCTTTTTACTCCTCTTTTTATACATATTGGCATGCCCAGCAGGATAGGGACATGAGGACCGAAAATCTTCCTTAAATGAAGAGTAAAATAGATGCCTCAGGGAGTGTTATGCAAAATGCCTTAACAACACAAACTGGGTATGCTTATTATGAAGTGATACCACAGGGACCAGCATGGCTTCTGTAGCTCTTGGCATTCCCAAACTGGCTACTTTTTCCACATAACTTTTTGTCACTAGTTTTAGAATTCATCTCATATCACCTGGAATGTATTTTTTTATCACAGTTTCCTCAAATCAGATTAGAAATGTCTGGCTATGGCTTAAACTGTTATTTTTTCCAGCCAACCTCTTGCTGGTAGCAGAAGAAAAAGCCACTACAGTAGAGTATTCTCAATGCTTTTACTATTTTATAATGCCCTTCATGCCATCCCCTTGCAATACCTGGCAGAGAGTCTGTGAATGAGACTGTACATCTGGCCAGGTAGTGCTCTGGAAAGTATAACCCTCTTCACATATTTCTCTGAAGAATTAAGTGTTAACACTAAGTGGTATGATTCCAAATGTACTTAGTACTTTAATGCAAGCAAGCCACATTCCAGATGAAAGTCCTCAAACTCATCTGCTGGGTGTCTCAACTAGGTGGACTTTTTGAATTTGTGTTAACTTACAGGTATTTTCTTATGTCAGTCTATTCTTGACACCAAAAATGTCTCAGATCTGCGGGTTGCCTCCTCGAGGCTTTCCCGGACCGGTGCTGTCAGGGCACCCGCATAAATCAGGGCAACTCCCTCAGCCCACCTTCCGTCCGAGCCCGGATAGTGTAATGTAGATCTCACCCAGAAAGCAGGAGGACTCTCCACTTAGCTGATTCCAGGAGGGTTTATTGCAGGGGAGGTAAAAGGGAAGGGTCTGGGGGGGATGCAGGAGCACAACCGCAC
>WBNO01028045.1:3328-40065 GCA_013400575.1 Peucedramus taeniatus
AATCCCATTTTTGGAGATCACCTCCAGGACAGATTTCCAGTCTTGACTCAGCCCAGTATTTTGCTTTGGG
This sequence comes from Peucedramus taeniatus, assembly GCA_013400575.1. Classification (NCBI taxonomy): domain Eukaryota; kingdom Metazoa; phylum Chordata; class Aves; order Passeriformes; family Fringillidae; genus Peucedramus; species Peucedramus taeniatus. The sequence goes on from WBNO01028045.1 coordinate 3,399, forward strand.
TTGCCCTTTTTTCCCCTCTTTTTTTATTTTGTGGGTATTTTTTGCTTCCCACAATCCCATTTTTGGAGAGCCCAGGCTGCAGGGAGGCACTCTGGGATGCAGCAAGGAGTGATTTGGAGCAGCTCTCTCCCTGGAAGGAGGTGGTGGTGAAGCTGGGAGAGATGAGGCTCTGATAAACAACCCCCACCTTCCCCAGCCTGTTTGGGGTGGCACCTGGCCAGGAGGGAGCTTTGTCAACAGCTTTAATTGGGGTGCTTCAATCAGATTATATAAAAAAAAGCAGATTCTCAATTTTTCAGTGCATTCAAGAGCACCAGAGGACAGTGGAATCAAGGATTCGTGGAATGGTTTGGGTTGGAAAGGATTTAAAAATCACCCTCCTTCACCTCCCACTGGGCGTGAGGAGAAAAACCTAAAATTGTGAAAACCTAAAATTGAGAAAACTTAAAATTCTTTAGGAGAAAAACCTAAAATTGGAAAAACCTAAAACTGAGAAAACCTAAAATTCTTTAGGAGAAAAACATAAAATGGTGAAAACCTAAATTGAGAAAAAACCTAAAATTCTTTAGGAGAAAAACCTAAAATTGGGAAAACCTAAAATTTTTTAGGAGAAAAACCTAAAATTGGAAAAACCTAAATTGAGAAAAACCTAAAATTCTTTAGGAGAAAAACCTAAAACTGAGTCCAAATCTGTTTTTCCTGATTTGCAACCTCACAAAATCTCCCCATCCTCTGCAGGGTCAGGTCCTGGAGTTGGTGCTTTCAGGCAGACCAAGCAATCCCTGCCTCACACAGAGCAAACCCTCCCCTGGTGACACCTGAGGTGACAAAGTCACCAAGGATGGTGACTTGGATGTCACCAAGGCTGTCCCTGATCCCGGGATCAGTCCTGAAGAGATCAGGATCAACGGGAGGAATTAAAGCTTTATCCTGTCCTAAAAACAGCCCCAGGTCAGGGAGAAACTCTTCAGCCCTCCCTGAATTCTAGAGATGGACATCATCATCATCATCATCATCGTCATCATCATCACCATCATCACCATCACCATCATCATCATCATCATCATCATCATCATCACCATCATCATCACCACCATCATCATCATCATCATCATCATCATCACATCATCATCATCATCATCATATCATCATCGTCACATCATCGTCATCACCACCATCATCATCATCACAATAATAATAATAATAGCAATAATTCAGATTTTTGGGAGATCCTTTCCAAGGACATCTTGTCCTCTCACAGATCCACTTCCCATTCACCAGCCAATTAAACCCCAAAAATGGCCAACGAGGAGCCTTTCAAAGCACCCTTCAGTTCGTAGTGCTCAAGTTTTCCTCTTTTCCCCTCCCAATTTCCACTGGGAAGGAGCACCAGTGGATTCCCATGGGTTCACCCAAAGTATGAAGGAAGACGTGGAAGTTGTAAAGCTTCACCTCTTGCCTCAATCCTAGAAGGGCCCAAAACTCATCCAGGAGCTGAAATTTTTGCCTTTCCCTCTTTTCCACAGCCCAGCTCAGCCTCCTGGCTGGGCACAGGGGCTTGGTGTCCATCCTGCTGTCTATTTCTGGATTAAATTCAGGTTTTAGGACATGAAAATCCTTTCAGTAACTCCAGTGAGCTGCAGAACTCTGAATTTCCTCCCCCAGCACTGCAATAATTCTTCCAGAGACCATTACGACCCTTCCAGATGTTGGTGTTTTCCAGGCCCTTTCCAGGCACAGCTGGAATCCCACGTGGAAGGGGAGCTCAGCTCAGTGTCTGTGGGATTTCCTCAGCTCCCCGAGCCTCTCTTCCCTCCCTGCCCTGCCACAATTAGCTTAATGACTGTAAATAACCACCAGGGATTTGCTGCAAGGAAGGGAACGTGTCACAGCAAGCAGAGCTTCCAGACAAGCACCACGTTTGTCCCCCAGGCTTCACACTGCCCTCCTACAAATCAAAAAGTATCATTATCCTGATTTAAAATCATTTAAAAGAATGTAAATATAAATAAAATTTAAAATCATTCCCGAGGTTTCCAACACGGCTGCGAACGTTTCCCTTTTCCCTTCGGCTTTTTCAGCAGCAGCAAACCCCACAGTGAGGGTTCTAAACAGCAGATTTTGCACTTATTTATTTTTGCTCATCTCTGGCTTTATTATGAGGATAGATTTCCCTCCCCTCTTTGGAGTTTTGACCACAAAAATATCAAATACAGGAAAATGGAAGTTTGAAAAACAAAAACAACGGTGCTGGGTTCTTTCAGGGATAAACAAACCCAGCTGCTCTGGGATTTCCATAACAAAACCAGAATTTGCTGTCAGTTGTGGGTCCAGATTAGCTGGAAGAGGAGGGGAGCATTATTTATTTATCTTTAATTGTCTAGGGAAGCATTATTTATTTATCCCTTCTTGTTTATTGGCTGCAGGTGCCCTCACAAAATGGGATAATTCTCCTGCTGGCCACCTTGGGACAGAGCCCTTGGGAAGCTGCACAACCACTGCCAGGGAAAGAACTTCACATTTCACTCTGCTGGGAGATCCTTCCTATCTCATTTCAATATTTTCTTGGCTCAGGGGGGACATTTCCATGAAGTTCCTGGTCAGGCTGAGGCAAAACTGATTGGCAGGGATTTAATAATACAAATAACACCAATAATGCTGATTTTTCCTGCCTTTCCCTGCCTGGTGTGACCCCAGACACTCAGCAGGGCCCCTGGAAATTGCTGAGGGAAAACCACAGGGACTCCTCTGGAAGTCAAGGATTGTGTTTAGAGGAGGAAACATCCTGGGATATAAAACATTCCCTGTTCCAGCAGGGCCACGAGGGGTGGCAGTGGCTTTGTCACGCTGTGACAGTGGCCTGACCTCTCAGGACACATCCCCTGCTTGTTGCATTTGTTGTTACCAGGCCATGGTGACCAGTCAGGGCTTCCAAAAAAACCCAAAAAATCAGCTTTTAGCTCCTCATTTTCAGCCTTGACAAAAAACTGCCCCTTTCCTAGAGCAGGAGAATCTTTGGAGGTAAATCCCTCTCTGAGCCACTCACAGCCATCCCCGGGGTTAAGGACTCTCTTCCCTGAAGAATATTTTTCTCTTGACATCCATCACAAGTGCCAGGGCAAAGGGAGCAGGTCTGGACAGGAGAAGGAGGGGAGAGGAGCCTGGTTTGCTGCCTTGCAGCATTTTATCCTGATCAGACAGGAGATAAAGCCTCTGCTCCTGCTTGGAGGATCAGGCTGGAAGTGCAAGTGGCAGCCACACATTCCCTGGTGCTCTTTGTGGGTGATTTATCACCAGAGATGCTCGTTTTCCCTCCTTGGTGGAGTGGAAATCCAGAATAAATAGGAATAAATGGAGTAGGAGGCAGTGAGAAAAGGGTGTGTGCTGAATTGAGGAGAGCAGTAAAAATAAACCTCCAAAGGCTGGCATGGTGTGTTTATAATCACCTCACAGTCTGGACAGGGAGGACAAAAGGCAGAGAAGAGGAGGAAAATCATCATTTCTGGTTTGTGGCAGAGTGAGTGAAATTTGGGGTCTGAAAATCAATGATTTTCCAGCACTTGATGCCCTTTAGCCCAGAGCCACCAGGGCAAAACTGGGTTACAACTGCAACAGGGATGAGGAATTTTTTTTCCCAGAGAAGCTGAGGCTGCCCCTGGATCTTGGAATGTCCAAGGTCAGGCTGGACGGGGCTGGAGCACCCTGGGACAGTGGGAGGTGTCCCTGCCCATGGCAGGGGTGGAATGAGGTGAAATTTTGGTCCCTTCCCACCCAAAGCTGTGTGAGATTCTGTGGCTCTTCAGGAAACTCAGCTGCTGAAAAGAGGAGATATATTACAGCTGGCAGATGACACTGATGAACCTAAAATTAAGATTTCAGCAAACTGGGATGTGTAACCTCGATTCCATATCAGAAAACCCCCCACCATCAGGGATTAGCCATTATTTTTTATTTGTTATATTCTTCCTCATAATTTTGACATCTTTGGGAAAAAAATCCAAATTAAAACAAGCCAAGTGCATTCTGAGGAAGCTTTGTGTTTGCTGATTTGTGTTTGCTGCTCAGGCTGAGCCTCACTCAGCACAGCTTTGTTCCCAAGTCGGGCTTTACCCTCCCTCAGCTGACTTTTCACATCCTGATTCAACAAAGCCCTAAAGCCTGAGCAATCAGTGCTGGCGTCACCCTGAGCTGCTCCCTGCTGAACCTGCTCCCCAGAATTTCTGCAGGGAGGGATAAATGGCACCAGGAACTGAGATACAGCCCTGGGATTTGCTTCTGCATCTCACGGTGATCCGGGTTTTGGATTTTTCCTTGGGAAGGAAAGCACCCAAGCTGTGCCAAGCAGGGCCTGGAATGTGTCACACTCATTTTTTCCAGGATTGGGGCACTCCACAACAGGCAGCAGCAGTGGGATGAGACCCCAAAGGTGACATTTCTACAGCAGAAAATCTGCTTTTCACTGCCATGAATGATCATGAGTGATGGTGGTGATTTCCTCTTTTAGGCTTTGGATGAAGGAATTCAGCTTTGTGTAGCAAATGCCATCAGGGCTCTTTCAGGGAATCAAATTCCAGCCTCAGCTTGGGGTTTCCCCATTTTAATTTATTTTTTTTCTATTTTTCTTCTCCAGCCAATGGCCATGAGGAACATTTTGCTGTCAGGAAATGGTAGCAAGCACTAAAAGGAAAATAGGAGATAAAAACATCAGAGGGTTCATCTGCGATCACCAGAATTAGCATCTATCCTTTTTTATTGCTTCCTTCTCATCCCTAATCCTTTGTTTTTCCTATCAGTTCCTGTCCTGAGCACGGAGCAGGCTGAGAGGGGTGCCTGGCACAGGCAGCTCCAAGCTCAGGTGATGCCTTCAGAAGGCTGAGCTAGAACAGAGCTAAAGAATAAAGCAGGGATTGATTCAAAGGATCTCCTCCATGGATCCACCTTGGGCAGCACAAGAGCCCAGCCAGGGCTGCACCCAAGATGAACCAAAATGGTCCCAAAATGAACCAGGCACGGGGTCTCTCCCTTGGATCAGTTCTGCTCCATTTGCACCTTGGAGTTCATTGTCCCATTCCAGCTTTAGCCCATGCAGTCCCATCCTGCTTGTTTTTCTCTCTCCAGCCCACCTTGTTTGTGCTCTTGGGCTGAGATTTGGATCATTTGTCCTTGGTCCCCAGCTGGAGCAGGAATTGTTTTGTCTCCCTGCTCTCTGTGCAGAGCTCACCATCCCATAATGTGAAGCCCAGACCCACACACTAAAGCAGCACAGAATGTGAAAAATAGAAAACCTAAAACCTGAGGCATCACTGGGGTGCTGGAATCCCCCTTGGATCCATCAGCTCCCGCTGCCAGAGCCCGGGAAGTGGCAGAACAAAGGGATCCCAGCCTCCTCTCCGAGGTGTCCCCCTGCCCTGCCATGGATGAGGGGAAATTTCCCCCGGGAGAGCAGCCCAGCCCGTTCCTGCTGGGAGCGCGGCTTTTCCGGATGACTGGGAGTCTGTAACCCGCTCCTGAACCTCGTGGTGGCTCAGCCTGTGGGAATTGTTGTGGCGGAAGGCGAGACCCAACAGGTCCCTGCTGAGTGCAGCAGGAAGGCTCTGACAGCCAGAGGTAATTCAGGAAAACCCACGGCTCATCCCTGCTCTGGGAGCCTGTGCAGTGCTGGGGGCTCCCAGTGCTTCCCCCACTCAGGTGGAGCAGAAAATCCCCCCAAGTCCCACTCGCTTCTCCCCTGACTCCCCTTTTTTTTTTTTTTTTTTTTTTTTTTTTTTTTTTTTTTTTTTTTTTCTGGGGCAGCTCTGCATTGTTCTCATTTCTAATTAAGAGAGGGCTCAGCTTTTCGAGGTCTCAGCATTCTGAACTCAGCATTTCCAGGTGACAAAAGGAAGATGCTGAGAGTTGGAATCCTTCACCTTCCTGATGAGATCCAGACACTGCCAGAGCTCCTGTGTGCCCTGGGGACAGGGAGCTCCTGCAATGCCCCTGCCTGAGGAGCAGAGAACATCTGGCTGCTGTCCTGAACCCAGCAGCTGCACTGGAACCATGGAACCATGGAGTCATGGAATGATGGAATCATGGAACCATGGAGTCATGGAATCATGGAACCATGGAACCATGGAGTCATGGAATTATGGAACCATGGAATCATAGAACCATGGAGCCATGGAATGATGGAATCATGGAACCATGGAGCCATGGAATAATGGAACCATGGAATCATGGAACCATGGAGTCATGGAATCATGGAATCATGGAACCATGGAGTCATGGAATCATGGAGTCATGGAATCAAGGAACCATGGAGTCATGGAACCATGGAGTCATGGAACCATGGAATCATGGAACCATGGAGTCATGGAATGATGGAATCATGGAACCATGGAGTCATGGAACCATGGAATCATGGAACCATAGAACTATGGAATCATGGAACCATGGAATCATGTAACTATGGAATCATGGAATCATGGAACTATGGAATCATGGAATCATGGAACCATGGAGTCATGGAGTCATAGAACCATGGAACTATGGAGCCATGGAACTGTGGAATCATGGAACCATGGAATAATGGAATGGTTTGGGTGGGAAGAGCCCTCAAGGATTGCCCAGCTCCAACCCCTGCCATGGGCAGAGGTGCCACTCTCGAGATCAGGTTGCTCCAAGCCCCATCCAACCTGGCCCTGAGCACTTCCAAGGATCCCTTCTCCATTCAGAACCTCTCTGCTTGCCTTGTCCTGCCTTTCCTTTCCCAATTTACCCAAATTTGGATCATTCCAGGAGTCTCCCTGCTTTTCCTGCCCTTCTTAGGTCCCCCAGCAAATTGATTCATTCATCACCTGATGAGTTTCAGCTCTTCTTTCCAGAACATTTTGAGAGTCTCCCCAGTCCTTTCCCACTCCCCATCTTCCTGATGCTTCTGGAATCCATCTTTTCATGAAGAAAAAAAAGGATAACTTAAATAATTTGGGTTTGTCACCTCTATACAGCACCCACAGAACAATTGATTCTCACTTAACACCCCTGTGACCCTTGGAAAAATATTCAAAATCCCTAAATCTTGTAGGAGCCAAAAATAGAGCTGTTTAATCATGGAGCAGAAGAGAATAAACCTCTCTGCAGACCCACACAGTAAATCCTTTAAGAAGTTTGAATGCATTTATTAGAGAAAAGAAAAAAAAAAAAGTTATGGATGTTTTAGGGGTCAGGAGAAAATGCCTGGGAGACCCATTCCAGCTGATCCATGGAGGTCACTGTTTATATTTTTTGCTATTTATGTGTGAAATGTTCTCTGAATGAAGGGCATTATCTGACAATTTACTGCTGATTTTCTCCAAAAGGGGGGAAAAAGGATATTCCAAAGGTCTGGCTCTCCAGGCAAGAAAATGCGATTGAAATAAATTCAAAGTTTTTGCTTTGTGCCCTGGATTCCTCCTGGGAGTTGTGGATGGGTTTTGTGGGTGAAAACAAAGGAAAAAAAGAAGTGAGGCAGCAAGATAGGAGGGAATTCAAGGCCAGGGATTTCTGCCTGAGAGATTTTCCCTGTTTCACAACTCTTTCCACGATGGCCAAAAATCGCTCCAAGTGATGCCTTCGACACCAGCTCTGTGTTTATCACCTGGAACTTCTGATTTCCCTCCTGTGTATCGTGGATGGGAATATTTGGGAAGCAGGAATGGCAAAGATCACAGCAATGTGTGGAAGGAAGAAGAGCAGGAGGAACCCTGGAGAAATGAAGATTGGATTTTATGTTGATGTTCCCTCTGTGTTAATGAATGTTCATTATGGACTGAGGTGAAATAATCTTAGGGAAGCTGAGATCTGTCTCCAAATCCTGCAGGCTCCCTGTTTTCCACTCCTAAACTTTATCAGCTTTTAGACAGCCCTGTGTGAAATAAATAAATAAGAATAAATAATAATAATAAATAAAAAAATAATAATAAATGGGAAGGCCAAGTCTGGGAGCTTTGGGAAGCTTCCTCTTGGGATGTGGCCAGGGAAAAGGTGTCCCTCTGAAATGATATTTTTAAAAAATATTCCTGCTTTTTTCATCCTCAAGTAGAGATGGGGGGATTTAGGAAAACTCTGAATTTTCCTTGTATAGCCACCAGGTTTTGGGGATAGTTCTCTCAGAGATGGGAGTTTGGGGACATGGAAGATCTCTGCTGAGAGCTGTTTTCCATCAGGAATGGGAAAATGATGTAGGTTTGTAGACGGGGTCTTATATTTCAATCATAACAAACCTTACAAGGTTCTGAATCCCACAGAACTGGGACCAAATAAGTGGCAAGAAAGTTCAGAGTTTTCTGTTGATATTTGCTCTGATCCTTTTTTATAGGAGCATATTTTTATAAGCTTTTGGAAAAGTAATTTTTGAAGCAAAAGAAAAAAAATAAATCATGTTTGGACACCTTGATTTCTTCTTGAAAGCATTCCAAATCTCTTCTTTTAGCTTGCTAAACCAGAATAAAAATAATTATCACACATGACAATTTGCAAAGCTTTTAATTAGCAAAACTCTCAGGAAAAAAAAAAAAAAGAAGTGAGGGAAGGAAAAAAGCAAAAATCTCAAGAAAACTTGCAACAGGTTTTCTCTAAGCATGGGTGGAGTGGAAAAAGTGAGCCAAGATAATTACCCACACTTAGTCATAAGGAGCAGGAAACACAGTAAAAGAAAAAAAAAAATCTAATTGGGGCTGTTTTTCATATATATATTAAGGTGTTAATTTCCATCACATCATACAATGCAAGAACTCGGGATCTGGAGTGCAGGATCCTTTGCAGATGAAATGACAGAAAAAAAGGCAAATCCACATGCAGATGTTGATGTGCACACAAATAAATATCCACACAGCAGCTCAGGCAGCAGTTTGTGCTCGTGGGTTTTTTTTTTTCTGTGCTTTCAGACAAAAGCTGCTGCCTCTTTGACACAAAACAAGAGAAAGAGCAAAGCCACCAGGCAGAGGAGGTGACAGCAGAGAGGTCCCCATTTGTTACAGACCAGGTCTGATGAGGGGCAGGACAACCACAAACCCTCAGGGTCACTCAGAATGACCACAATAACCCCCAGCTCCTTCAGACAGGGATGGAAAATTCATCTCTGTGCCACAGGCATCCCTTTTTTCCCCACAGGAACAAGAGCTGGACATGCTCCTCCTTTGGAGGGCTCCAGATCTGAGTTCTGATGCTCTGAAACGATTTAATTGCGAGAGGAGCTCGACCCATCAGTTATTTTCAGTTTGCAAAGGTCTGTGCACTTTAATATCATTATTAATAATCACAAAATCAGGTCGGTGTGACCAGCTGGAACACTGAGGGGAGATTTGGGAAGGCAGAACTTAGGGAAGGACCTTTTTTCCCAGGATTGTTCAGGCCCCTGGAAGGCAGAAGGGAATGGAAAGGAGGAGAACTTGGAGCTGCCAGCACTCCAGAGGAGGAGGAGTTCAGGGAAACCAATAGAGGGTGAGAATCTGAGGCTTTCCAAGAGCTAAACCTCACTGCTGGTGTGGAGTGAGGCATGATCCAGCTGGGATGGGAGCTCTGGGTGCCCAGGAAGCCCACGCTGGCCAGGGAGGGTGTTGGCCTGGCTCGTGTTTGTGTCGTGCCCTTGATGCCTTGGAGTGAGAACAGAGGCTGGGCAGAGTTAGAGAATAAAGTGGGTTTTTATTAAAGGCCTTCAACAGCTACACCTTGGGCAGTGCAAAGCCTGGCAGAGGTGAGAATTTGAGAGGCTTTGAGAATTTTCTATAAATTCATCTCCCACACAGAGTCTACACCCTGGATGGATGATGGTCACCAGTTTTTGGGGCAAATATAAGTTTGGTCTATTTGCATATCAGAGGTTAATTATCCAATTACAGCTTCAGGTAATGAAGTCACATTTCCCTAGTTTGCTTCCCCCCAGATTCACTTTTGTTTATATTTTTTGGGGCCTGAGGCAGAGCGTCCTTGGGTCCCAGGCCTGGAAGGATTGTTCTGTCTGCCCAAAATGTGAGGAGAGCTTGCTGACCCTGTGTATGGAGCTCAAAGTCCTGCACTAATGCAGCACAGGAGCTGAAAAACACAAAAGCTAAAAGCTGAAGGCATCACCCTGCCAGGGCTGCAGGGCTGACACCTCCCCAGGGGTTTGTTGTTCCAGAGCCTGGTGGTGCTCCAGGCCCCGCTGGAGAAATCCCTTTCCAGAGATGTCAACTGGAAAAAAAACAGAGGTGAGCAAACAAAAAACCTCATCTGTTTGTGTTTGCAGGGCCTCTCCTGCCCTTGGTGCTGTCTCTGCTGGAGGATGGCATTCCCTGGCTCCTGGGAATGTTCTGGGTGGCAGCATGGAAAGGTTCTGGCAGAATTTGTGCCAAGAACTGGCACAAATTTAAGAACTGGCTTTGCCTGGGCACTGTAATGTCAGAGACAATTCCTAAACTGTTCCATGAGTTCATGTCTCCCTTCCCTTCTCCTCTTCCTCTCTGTTCCAGCTAAAATTAGCAATCCCCAGCAATCCCACAGGTACCTGTCAGGGACAGCAGGGGCCTGGCTGTCTCCAGAGAGTCTCAGGAACACCCTCTGAGTCACTGGGCTCCAGATGCCAATCAGCCCTGGCAATTAGGGATCCTAATTTCCCTCCTATCTGAGGGGATTGGCATTATCCCTCCTATCCCTCCCCTGAGCTAATGCAGAAAGGGAGGGGATTTTCTCTTCCTTCACTTCACCTCCTTTTCACTTTTCATTTCCTCTTTGACCCCAACAAAAGGAGGATGAAACCAATCCAAATTTGATCCCCAAAGAAACAAACTCCCCAGATGCTCCTTGGGATTAAGAGAATCCTTTTGATAGAACAGCCATGAGAACTCAGTGGTGACATCTATCAAAAAGCACGACCAAGCTGGGCCTGAGGAGGTGAGGATGTCACCCAAATCAGTCTCCAACCCTCCCTGCCATTGTTCTCCAAGGAGTACCTATGTTCTTTAGAGAAATACGGAATAAATGGATGATTTAGCAAGATAAATTGATGGAGAATGACTGAAATCTAGGCCATTTAGGGGTATCAGCACTTTCTACACCTCCACACTCAAATCATCACACAAGGCTGCCCAGAGAAGCTGTGGCTGCCCCTGGATTCCTGAACTGTCCATCCGGGGCTGGATGGGGTTTGGAGCACCCTGGGAGAGTGGAAGTTGTCCCTGAGGATGAAATGAGTTGATCCTTCAACTCCATGATTTTCCAATGATTTATTCAGGGATTTTGTTGCTTCCAAGCCCAAAGCTGCTCACAGAAATGTCAGAGAACCCCATTGTGCTCATCCTCAGCACCCCTGAGCCTTGTGGTGCCTTCTCCTCTCCCTGCCCTCCTCTTCCTCCCAGGAATTCTGACAGCCTGGCTGGGGCTGGGCATGAGCCCCTCATTCCTGGTCCTCCTCCTGAATCATGTGGGATTTTTATGGGCCATAAATCCTTTATTGGCCAGATTAATCTGATTTAAAGTGTTGCACCCAGTAAACACCGTGTGCTGTTTGCTTTAGCACTATCTGTGGAGAAGGACAACCTGGGGACAACCTGGGGACAACCTGGGGACAACCTGGGGACAACCTGGGATGGGAATGGTTGGAGGGGCCTGGAAGTTATGAAAATAATGGGCATGTAAAAACAATTGCATGGCAAAACAGTCAAAAATAGCAAATATTAGTATTATTATTTTTTTAATTAAGATTTTAAAATAAGAGTTTCAAAACTTGAACAGAATATTTTTTATTCTATTGTTTTTCAAACACTTCAGGTCAGACAAACTGCTCCATGTAATGAGGTTTTTGCAGTGAAAGTGATAAAAGAAAAATGCCTTGCAATTGTTTTAGGCAAGAAGAAGTTGAGGGGTTTAAGTAAAATTTGCAACAAAGTATTGATGGTGCAGACACTGATTTTGTCCTACAAAACTGGTATAATCAGTTTGCTGAAAAGTTAAAAAAATTATTCTTATCAATTCTTGCATTGCCCTAAATTCCGTTCTAAGCAGAATTTGATGATTTCACCATTTCTTTCAGAAAATGACAAAACCTCATCTCCTCCATCTGGTTTTAGTTTGAGCTAAAAATATGTCTAAAAGAAGAAGAGTGATGCCTCTGAAAAAAATATTCCTGAAGCAAAAAAGTTAAAAAAAAAAAAAAGAAAAAAAAAAAAATCTGGATAAAAACCCAAAGTTGTCTGAAAATCTTCCCATCCCACAAAAACTTGAGATTTCCAAAACAATTTTGCTGTGCAGCAGGAATAAATTTTGCAGAGAAAAGAAAAAACCCACCCAGGAACATCCAATAACCCCGTGGTGAAAGCTCTGATTTGGGATCTGAGCTATTCCAACCCAAATATTCCCCTGTGTGCTGGAGAGGGCTCCTCCTGCCCAAAGCCAGGAGCTGCCCTGGATCTGGGAAGCTTTGATCCAGATGGAGGCATTCCTAAAAAAAAGAAAAAAAGAAAGAAAGAAAAAAAGAAAAAAAGAAAAAAGAAACAAAAAAAAGAAGTTGTGGTTTTAGTGAATCACGGTGAAAAATTGTCTTCAAGAAGAGGAATTTCTTGACTTGTCAAATTTGGGAATTAAAAGAACAGGAGCTCAGGGTGGCTGTGCCATCCCTCAGGGTCAGGAGCTTCCCAGGGATTTAGGAATGGGATGGGATTTAGGAATGGGGTGGGATTTTAGGAATGGGATGGGATTTTAGGAATGAGATGGGATTTATGAATTGGATGAGATTTTAGGAATGGGATGGGATTTAGGAATGGGATGGGATTTAGGAATTGGATGGGATTTAGGAGTGGGATGAGATTTTAGTAATTGAGTGGTATTTAAGGAATGGGATGAGATTTTAGGAATTGGATGGGATTTTAGGAATGGGATGAGATTTTAGTAATTGAGTGGGATTTAAGGAATGGGGTGAGATTTTAGGAGATGGGATTTTAGGAATAGGATGGGATTTAAAGAATGGATTGGTGTTTTAGGAATGGGATGGGATTTAAAGAATGGGATGGGATTTAAGGAATGGGATTTCAGGAGCTCTGGTGCTTTTGGGGAGGTTCAGGAGCCCCAGCTCTTTCCCAAAATCCACCCAGCGAGGTCCCACAGGCTGAGCTGGTCCACGTGGGCAGAACTGGAGTTAAGATCTCACCTAAATAATCCAAATTTTTCAGTTTGGGGCTGGCCAGAGTGACCCACAAGGAACAGCAGCAATAACCTGACACCTGCCCCGAAATTCATCTCCCCCAAATGCAAACCTAAAGATGAATATTCTCTGAATAAACTCCTTCCAGGGGAAAGACTGCAGCTCCCATCACTGCTCCCCTGCCAGCAGCTGAAGCATTAATGGTGCTGAGCACGGGCTGGGGGTGAAATTCCCATTTTTGAGTGGCACTTTTGGAAAGCTGGCAAAAGATCTCATCAGGCTGGGAATGCAGCGGGGTGGGGCTGCAGGTGACAGGCACTTTCTCCCCTGCTTCCCTTTTATTTTTAGAGCCATCAGCTGAAATGTCACCTTCCCTACTCCGGAGCCTGGGCTCTCCTCACTGGCAGCAGGGTGAGATTTTTTCCTTTTTTCTCCCCGCTTTGAAGTCAAACCAATAATTAAGAAAGAGGCTTGACTACCTGAGAGTCCCTGTCTGGTGTTACTGCTATTAATAGGATCTGAGCTGTCTGCAGAGGGTTCTGTGGGATCTGAAGGGGGCTGGACTCCTCTCATACCCATCAGGGATTAACTCATCACCCTGCCTGAAAAACAACACGCAGAGGAGCCCAGGGCCCTGTCCAGCCTCATCCCCTGAGCTCGTGGCAGAGCTGGAAATGCAGCGTGGGAGGTTTTGGGGCTGGATTCAGGAGGAATTCATTCCCATGCTTAGCCAATTCCTAAATGTTTAGCTGGGACCTAGAAGCTTGTGTTACACTCCTTAAACAATGTCCAAAGGCAGAAACCCCCCTTGGGACAGTGTTAGAACCCAGCTCCAAAACAGAGCTCAGGACTGAGCCCAGTGCTGGTCCTGGCAGAGCAGAGCAGTGCTCCAGGGCTGGGAATGCTGAGCCACCTGAAACCACCTCAGTGGGACAGGTGGCAGCAGCTCCAGGAATGCACTAAGTGTATTTTTTGTTCATTTTGACATTTTTGCCCCTCCCCACCTCCTTAACCCCCGCTGGATGTCAACCAGCCCAAGGCTGATCTTGTTCCATGTTCATAAAGCTGCAGTGGAGATGACACCCACAGTGAAAATTCAAAATATAAATGGGGTTGTTTCACTTTGCAACCCCCTCTGAGCCTGGCTAATGTGGCTACTCGATGTAGGAGGGGGTTGTTGGGATTCACTCGGTAAATTTTCTGGTCAATTTGGTTTATCTAAATCATTCCTTTGTACAAAAAGCTGGGAAAACTCGGCAGAAAATCAGCTTGGGAGGATGTGGTTATCGGGACATAATCAGCCCTGGGGAAAGCAGCCACACCTGGCTCTGCTGTGCCCTTGAAGAATCATTAACTCCCTTCCACCCTGTGCAGGAATCACCACTGGCCTCTGGTTCCTGCTCTGCACCACGGAGACATCCCCAGAACCAGCTGCTGGGGAAGTCCTGAGCTAGCCAGGGCTCCTGGAGCAGCAGAACACCTCGCAGGCAGCTCCTTTAAACCCGAGCTCAGCACTGAGGAGCAGGCAGAGCTTTTCAGGTGTGCAGGGTGATCAAACTCCCTCAGGCTGGGATGACAGGAGCTGCCCTGGGGCAGGGATGGCAGTGACAGCCTCTGCCTGGCTGGAATTCCACACTGTGGTCCCTCCACCTTTAAATTTAGGGTGCTGTGAATGCCTGGCCTGGCCAAAAATCAACCCCAGGGCAAGGCAGTTCCCAGGGGAGCCATGGATGAAAGAGACCTGGAGGGATTTAGGGACAGTGGGGAAGGGATAAGGAGGAGGAATGAGGAGGGATGAGGAGGAAGAGGAAAAAGGAGAGATGAGGAGGAGGAATAAGAAGCAAGAAGGAGGAGGAATGAGGAGGGATAAGGAGGAGGAATGAGGAGGGATAAGGAGGAGGAATGAGGAGGGATGAGGAGGAGGAATGAGAAGGGATGAAGAGGAGGAATAAGGAGGGATGAGGAGGAGGAATGAGGAGGGATGAGGAGGGATGAGGAGGAGGAATAAGGAGGGATGAGGAGGAGGAATGAGGAGGGATTTGGAGGACAAATAAGGAGGGATGAGGAGGAGGAGTAAAGAGGGATAAGGAGGAGGAATGAGAAGGAATAAGGAGGGATTTGGAGGATGAATAAGGAGGAGGAATAAGAAAGGTTTTCTTGCAATCTCAGCCTCTTGAAGCATCAAGAGTTACACCAGGGTGAGGGGAAAAAAGCCCAGAGAGATCCACGAGGAGCAAAGGAGAGAGGAAGGGGCAGGGAGAGGGGAGTGGAGCGTTTGGGTGTTTTGCCATTGACCCCCAGCTCCTTTTCCCAAGGAAAAGCCTGGCTCCCTGCAGCACCGGCACCAGGCACGCCTCCTCAGCCTCTGGAAATCCAAAGGGAAAATATTTTCATTGGAAGGCAGCAGCTGATCCCTCAGCAAGGTGGAAGTGGATGTGACACCTCCTGCCCCGAGCCCCTTGGCAGTGGCAGCTCCTTCCTGAGCTCGGCGTGTCCCAGCCCGTGACAGCCACTGCAGCTCCCTGGCCCCGCGGCTCTCCTGCCCTTCCCTCCCAGCACAAAGGGGATTTGGCTCCTGGGGCTGTGGGATCCATTCCAAGGGGGAAGGGGAGCACATCCAGGCTGTGGTGGCCCAGCCCAGACACCTGATGGTGTTCACTGAAGCATTTTCCTGCAAGATCCATCCTGAGAGATTTGGCTCTTCCACATCCCGACCTCCCCCAGCTCCCACCCTCCAACTGCCACAGTGTACTTTGGGAGGCTGCCAGATTCTATTAATTAAACTATTATCTTCCCTCACTCTCTTTTTTTTTTCCTTTTTTTTTTTTTTTTTTTTAAATTGAAGATCTCGTAGCTCTGAGGAATCCATTGTTTATTTTAATTAGTAGCAAGGATTTGTCTGGAAATCCCTACGTGGTGCTGGCTGCATAACCAGGCTGGAGTTTTGTACTGTTCCCAGGTGAACATGGAAATGTTGCTGGCTTGAAATTAAGGGCACAAAAGTATCTTTAATTTCAGCACAAACCTTAAAAAAAAAACACAAACCCCTGAAAATCTGAATCTCCAGGTAAGGGAAAAGTGAAAATCAGCCTCATTGCACACAGATTTATTAACTCAAATTTATTCATGGAAGAATAAATGGATTCCAGGACACAAGTGGACAATCCCTGCTACAAACTGAACAGGATTTCTTTGCTGATTTGACAGATTGAGAGAAAAAAAAAATGAAGGCAGTGCTCCAGCCTGGCTGTGCAGCCAAGAGTTTTCACCTGCTCCTGCTTCTGACTTCAGGGCCTCGCTGAGTGCATCGCTCACCCTGAGAGCAAAGCTCCTCTCTGCCTTAGTTATTCTATAATTAGACAGGTTAATTAATTATTTAAAGTTGATGGGACCTTCAGAACCCTCCTCTCCCTCTGATGCCCGGGCCAGGTGTGACACAGCTCCTCCCCATCCCCACTTCAGGATGTCTCTGTCCCACCTGTCGGGCACAGAAGTGATGGGCACGTCCCAAAAGTGTTGAAATCATGGAATCACAGAGCCATGGAATGGTTTGGGTGGGAAGGGACCTTCAAGATCATCCCATCCCACCCCTGCCATGGCAGGGACACCTCCCACTGTCCCAGGCTGCTCCAAACCCCATCCAGCCTGGCCCTGGGCACTTCCAGGGATGCAGGGGCAGCCACAGCTTCTTTGGGAATTCTATTCCAGGGCCTCTCCACCCTCACAGGGAACATTTTCTTCCTGATATTCCATCTAATCCTCCTCTCTGCCTGTTTGAAGCCATTCCCCCTTGTCCCTGCCCTCCAGGCCCTGGTGAAAACCTCTCTCCATCTTTCTTGTGGGCTTCCCTCAGGGAAATGTTTGGGATGGAAGCAGAAAATTCAGGACTTCAGCTTCCCAACCAAGGCAGCCCCTGAGGACACACTCAGATTGAGCTGTGCCATCCCATCCCATCCCATCCCATCCCATCCCATCCCATCCCATCCCATCCCATCCCATCCCATCCCCTCCCATCCCATCCCATCCCAAGCTCCCTGTGTTTGCCTAGAGATCTCTCTGGTTTTGGGATCTGCTTTAGAGCAGAGCTGACAATTTCCCATCAATCTCTTTCTTTAGGAATTTTTAACTCCTCCTCCCAGGGAGGTTCACCAGGGGGTGAGAAACTCTCAGCTGCCTCCAAGGAAGCCTCTTCCCCTCACTTATTTTCTCTCCTCCCTCCAAAACACAGAACACTGATGGAGGGAATTCTCTGCAAACCACAAATACACTTCTGAAGAGTTTCACCTCCTCTTGGCTCAGCCTGAGCATTTCAATTACCAGGGAGAAGAAAGGAAGGAGCAGGAATGAAAGATTGCCACTGCTCATAGTGCCTGGGCTGGGACGGGTTGGATCTGTGTCTCTGGGAAGGGACAAAGGAGTTGTAATTTCCAACAAATAATAATATATACAATATATTTCCCAGTAAAACCTCAGCAAGCTGCTGCTGTTTGACATTTATCCACAGTATCCACCAGCATGGGGCTCTGTTGGGAATTCTCCAAGCCTGTCTGTCCCTTTTCTTTCCCTTGGAGTAGTTTGAGTTCTGCTGGAGGTTGGAACAGAGGGGATTTTGCAAGGCAGGGGTTGCTGTGAGACCAAGGAGTTTCCCTCCACTCCAACCTCTGCTTGCAGTCAGCTCTTCACCTAGAACCCCTCCTGAAACACTCTGGCACATTCCTGGGAAGATTCTGAGTCCTGCAGAGCCCAGAGTGACACTCAGGGATTTCTTTTAGCGAATTCACTGAATATTTGGGCTCCCCATCAGGAATCTGCCTCTCCCAGTGAAGCCACTCTGCTCCAAATGCAATTTTCAGCCTCTGTGATGTCAGTCCTGTCTTCCCTGGGATGGGGTCTGTGCCACACACGGCTCCCAAGGAGGCTTCCCAAAATCTGGGCTCTTCTGCTGACTCATCCCCAGAGCAGACCAGGTGGGTCCCATTAACTCCAGCTCAGGAAGTGAAAATATGGAGAGCGTCCCCACAGACAGGCGGATGTTTTGGCAAGGAGAAGCCCTGGAAAGGAGCCAGTTCAGGAAGCAGCTCGGGATAATAAGGTTTAGATTTGTTGGTGGAGCAGAGGAAAAGGCCAAGGTGCAGAGTGATTTGGGTGACTCCATCTGCTCCCAATCTCCCAGGGCAGGATTCTGGTTCCAAGCTGGATTCCAGTTCGGATCTCATCCCTAATATCTGATTGAAAATAGATATTCAGGGAATAGGATTTAGAGTGACCATCAGAGCCCATAATTTTCAAAATAAGATGAGAGAAAGTTGTTCCTTTCCGACCACATGGCTGAGAATTTGATTGCAGGAAACTCTGGGGTTTTCCTATCATTTTTGTGAAAGATCCAATCGCTTTCCTTGCAGCTGAAAAACTGACAATTAAAATGAGCTGAGTGCTTTTCCTGAAGCCACTTGGCCAGATGGAAAAGAAGAGCAGGGAACTTCCCAGACAATGAAGAAGAATTTGGAAAGGACCAGAAATAAATTTTGATTTTTTTTTTTTATTGAGTAAGTATGAGGCAATTATCTATAATTTTTTTGAGAAATATTCGAATAGTTGGAGATGAAAGAATTGAGTGCAGGAGCCCAGAACTCTGATTTACTGTTTTCTACTCTCAGACCACAAGAATTTTGCAAAGCATTCCTCAAGAGCAAACTCTGATAGATTAGAGCCTGGTGGAGCAGAATTGAGGACAAAGTTCCACTGCACCCTGGCTGCCCACTGCCTCAACATCCTGAAATTTCCATAGCTAATGATGGAAACCAGAGGGAAACAACCACAGCAGCTTCTGAGGACCTTTATTGGACAACCCAAAAGGCAAAGCTTTGGGCTGAGATCCAGAGTGATCCTGGAAACCTCATTTTTTAATCCAGAGTGAGACATTTCCACTGGCTCGTGACCATGCTCCATGAATAACCCTCGAGCTGCTGATGGGACATCCATTCCTGGGAAGTCCTGGGAAAAATGGGGATGGATATTTGTGCCTGCCTAGAACACCCCTGGGCCTTTCCAGCCACAGCCTGATCCTAAATGCTGGGATTGGCATTCTCAGCTGGACTGCAGAAACCCCAGGTGATTTTGGAGCAGTTTAATGAGTTTTTTTTTTTTTTTCCTCTTCTGGCTGTTGAAAGTGGCTATTTAGGGAATTATCAGCTAAAAAGTCCTAAAAATGCCACTGGGGTTGCTCATCCTACCCTTCCAGCTCCTGTGTGATGGGAAAGCTGGAGAATCCAGATCTGCAGGCCAGGCTGAGTTACCAGAAATACCTGAGTGTCACAGTGACAGCCCTTCCCACCCAAAGCCTCTCTCAGGTCCTGGCAGGAACACTGAGTGTCACAGTGACACCCATCCCACCCAAAGCCCTGCTCAGGTCCTGGCAGATTGGAGTTTTCCCTGTGAAAACCCTTCCGAGGAATCACCAAGGGCTGCCCAGCCCCAAATCCAGCTAAGACAGGGGAATTCCAGCTCCTCATCCCATTTCCACCTTTCCTTCTTCCCACATCAAACCCCCAAACTGGACAAACCCCATCTCCAGGTGAGTTCCCTTTGTTTTCATCCTTGATCTCAGAAAACCTCCGACAAATTTTCCTCTCTGTTGGATTATGCCCTTTTCTGACCCAAAATAAAGCAACTAAGAAGCCTTTTAAAAACTTTTATTCGGTTTTTAAAGACTTTTATTCCATTTTCAGTCTCATGTAAAGATTAAGACAATACAGATGTTACAATTCACACCATCCCAATCAAAACCCAACTATTTCTTAATTAAAATGCATTATAAATGTTTCTTAGCTTATCAACTTTTTCTACACCACGCTGTAAATACTTTAAACCCAATCATTTAAAATGACCCCTCAAGTCCTAGTACAATAATTCTATTTCTCTAAAGTATCCAATCTTATTTACAAAACCCTGGACTCTGATTTTCCCCCACTTCCCAAAACTTTGCCTGCAGCTCCTGCAGCCAGCCCAGCTCCACCTTCCCCTCCCAGGCAGGTTCTGTCCATTCCCTTTCCACGTCCCTTTAGCTCTGAGCTCAGCTCCTGCCTCCTCCCACCCTTCTGGGAACCCCTGGCTGCTTTTCCAGCTTTTCCCAGCTCCAAACATCTTCTCCCCAGCCCTTTGTACCCCCCAGCCCAGGGAGCAGGGGCCGTGTTTGGCTTTGAAGCCCTCAGGTGTGGAGCAGGGCCCTGGGGCGGTGTTGAGTGCTCCGAAATGTGGGATGTGTTTTCCTAAGGGCACCTGCCAGAGCCCTGCTGACACATCAAGGGAAGGAAAATATTTGCCAGCAGCCACCTCTGCCAGCGTCCCCCTGCCTTTGTGGGGATGTTGGGTTCACCTGGGGCTGCAAACACGAGGCTGCTCCAGCCAGACCTTCCCCGACAGCTCCTGGAGGCAGCAACAGCCAGGGGAGGGAAAAGTGCCGGGCCCAGCCTCAGGTTTTAGATTTTATATTTTTCACATTCTGTGCTGCTTTAGTGTGTGGGTCTGGGTTCATATTAGGGGATGGTGAGCTCTGCACAGAGCAGGGAGACAAAACAATTCCTGCTCCAGCTGGGCACCAAGGACAAATGATCCAAATCTCAGCCCCAAGAGCACAAACAAGGTGGGCTGAAGAGAGAAAAACAAGCAGGATGGGAGTGCATGGGCTAAAGCTGGAATGGGACAGTGAACTGCAAGGTGCAAATGGAGCAGAGCTGATCCAAGGGAGAGACCCCACTTGTGCATTTTGGGACCATTTTGGTTCATCTTGGGTGCAGTCCTGGCTACTCCTCTGCCTCTCTCCCCTGGGCTGCAGGAAACTGTCCCAGAAGTATCCTCAAGGAGAGGTTGAGCTGTTTCAGGTCTCCAAAGGCTGCCTTGAAGCTCTTCCTGAATTGCTCAGGCTTCTCCTTCCAGAAATTCAGAAATAATTATCCCCAAATTCATGGAATCATGGAATGCTTTGGGTTGGGAGGAATATTAGAACCGTCCAGTGCCACCCCTGCCATGGCAGGGACACCTTCCACTGTCCCAGGTTGCTCCAAGCCCTCTCCAGCCTGGCCTTGGGCACTTCCAGGGATCCAGGGGAGTCCTCAACCTTTCTGGCCAAAAATTGTCCACTTTAAACTGTTTGTGACCCTGGAATTCCTGGCTGGAAATTAAAGATCAATAAAAATGCTTGGATTTGCCCATTTAACCTTCCTACAGCCTATTTTTTTCTTCCCCCCCCACTGTGTTTATGATTATTCCTGGCTCCAGCTTGGATTTGTAGCCAAGCTAAAATGAAGGAATGTCCACAGGACTTTGAGGTCGATAATCTGTTCATCCTCTGACACCTTTGTGAGGAATCTCTTATCTCTGTTCCCAGTTCACGATGCAGAATTGTAGGTTCAGAATTTTAGGTTCAGAACGCGACCAAACTCACACAAAGAAAGGTTCTTATTGATAAAGATTAAATAAAAAAATATTAAAACAAAAAAGAAAAATAAAGATCAGGTACAGAAAAAACCCAACCAACCAAAAAGACAAAACAGAGAAAGGAGCTGGGATGGCTGGGGATCAGGGATTGAAAGCAAGGAAGAAAATATCCCTGAGATCTGAGGTTCATCTGGGCAGGACCAGTCAGAGCAGGAACACAGGAGAGGTCACGGCCTGAAGGCAACAAATCTTCCCTGGAAAAGACAACCTATCCCATGGGGAAGGACTTTTTAAGGTGAAGCTGAGGAGATTGAGGTGATAACAGCAAAATTTTCCAGTTCCACTCCAAAGAAAGGCCGGGATGCTCCGGGGTTGCTCCCAGCACACTGCAGCTTCAGGAAGCAGCTCGGGATAATAAGGTTTAGATTTGTTGGTGGAGCAGAGGAAAAGGCCAAGGTGCAGAGTGATTTGGGTGACTCCATCTGCTCCCAATCTCCCAGGGCAGGATTCTGGTTCCAAGCTGGATTCCAGTTCGGATCTCATCCCTAATATCTGATTGAAAATAGATATTCAGGGAATAGGATTTAGAGTGACCATCAGAGCCCATAATTTTCAAAATAAGATGAGAAAAAGTTGTTCCTTTCCGACCACACGGCTGAGAATTTGATTGCAGCAAACTTTGGGGTTTTCCTATCATCAGAGCCCACAACTTTATAACATGAGGGCTGGAAATTCCTCAGCTTTCACCTCTAACCACCCTCAGCTGGAACTGCAGCGTTCTGCACACAAACCCCAGAGCAGAACCGAGACCACAGCGTGCCTGCAATTGTCTCCTCCTCGCAACATCTCAATTTCCCCGGGCTATTAACAGACACATCTTTCCCTTTGCCCTGACATCTGGCCGGGGTTTTCCCCCTCAGGAAAGGCAGGATGCCATCCCCGAGCCGTGATTCCAGGGTTGTTAAACAGCAGGGATTATCGGGCAGGACAATATTAAGTGGTATTTAACAGCAAGACCAAAGTTCCTTGTCAAACGCTTGACTTAGTGTTCCTTGATTGTTCGCATCCCAGCGCCGGGACCTTTTGCACTGAACCATTTTTCATTTTGACAACAAACTACCGCAGCTCTCCAACGCTGCCTGGCTGGAGCTGCCAGCAAAGTATTCCTGGGGCAGAAATATGGCCAGGGAGAGGGGTTCAGGGCTGCAGGAGAGGAGCTCTCCTCGCAGGGAGCAATGGCATTCCGAGCAGTGGGTGTCCCGAGTCGGAGCCTGGCTAATGCGCTCAGTAGGATCCTCTGTCTAGTCATAACAATGGGGGGAAAAAAGATCCCAAAAAAGGGAGAGAAAAAGAGAAAAATCGAGGCTCGGTGTGGTGGTTGGAATTCCAGGCTGCCTTCTTCTGGATGAGTCTTAATGAGGATGTGTGGTGGGAGATGAGGGGATAGGGAAGGGAGGATGGATTGCTGATTTAGGGGGGGGTTTCCAAAAGGTTTTGGGGGAACCTGAAGGGCCTTTAAACCTCCACCAAAGCTGTTTTTATTAAAGCACTAAACCCAGGAGTGCTTATGAAAGTCAGAGTGTGATGTGAGCAAAAGGCAGGAAATAAAGGGGAAAAAAAGGGGGGAACTTAATGAAGGTTTAATCTTCAAGGGAATATGGACCTGGAGACTGTAAATCTAATGGAATGGCCCCATATTCCAATGTCAAAAGCTGCCATCTTATGCCAGCAAATTTAACATTTTCAGAGGAGAAATGGAGTTTTAAACCCAGCTCTTTCTGCTGTTAAAAGATGAGATGTGGTAGTTGGAGACAGCTACAAACCCGGCTCTTTCCAAGGGTCTTTCCCACTGACAGATTTATTAGGGAATTTACCACCCCTTTTCCATCCTTTTCTGTCTGTACATGCTCCCTCTGTGCTTCCAGGCTGGAAAATTTCCACTAAAAATCCTGGAAATTTGATTGTGAGCTACTCTGGACCCAGCCAGAAAAGGAAACTGGTTTTCACTGCAGGAGAAACAAACTTTGGGGTTTACAATCTGTATTTCTGATTTTTATTTAAAAATGCATACATTTCCTCAATTTTCCTTTTCTTCATGTTTCTTTTTGGAAAGGAGAGCAAAAAACCCACCTTAAATTCACACTTTGGGGCCATTCCATCCTCTTTTAAAGGAATTCTAGCAAGATTTCTGGAGAAATGTTGCATCAATATCAGAAATTAATATATGGGTTTATTTTTTACTTCACCCTGAAGGGAACTGGACATTTTTACAGATTTCTGTGTACAGCACAGCATCATTGAACACTCCAAATCTTCTTGCTGCTCCATCTATGTCCTGAGCAAGCCCCATTCCCAGTGTTTCTTGATTCACCACAACAGATTAAAATGTTTGCTCGTGGCTTTCCAGATAACATTGTGAGAAATGCAGAAGATCAAATGTAATCCCAGTTTTATTCATCCCCACACACACTCCCATGGATTCCTCTTGTCATCCTGACAACAGAAAAACTGCGAGCTCATCTTAGCAGAATTTTTTTCCAGAGGGCCTAATCCAATTCAATAGAAAGTTGAAAAAAAAAAAATCTCATTATTTGGAACAAATGGGAAGAGGATAAAACCTTTGAACTGACCTGAGAATGTTGCCAACCTCAGAAATATGCAATGCTTATTAATTATGAATTATTAGCTCAGATGCTACAGCTTTTTTTCTCTTTTCTCATCTATCCATGGCCTTAATCAGATGGGATAAAGTTTGTTATCTGATTTAAATTAACAAACACTGAAGGAGGAACATAAATAATATAAATAAAACCAGCTCAGGCAATGAATTCCTCCCCATTGCTGCTGTAAAAGAAAGGAGAATCCTCACCAATAAACAAGAGGGAATTTGAGAAGAGAATTTCTATGTTTTCATGTCTGTAAAATGACACCAGGCTTGGCTGGGTGTAATGTGACTCGGAATTAAAGGAAAATAATCTGCGTGCACTTTAAAGCTGTAATAAACCCTCCAAATTTGTACCTAAAACACAGATCTCTGATGAAATTCTACTTGAATTCCTAGGAAGTGATGGAATGGACACTGGGCTGTGATTTTGGCTTTTCATGGAGTGCTCTGTGCCCCTTTCCTGCTCCCTCACACACAAAATAATCCCGGCCCCTGCCAGAGTATTTGGCTCCCAAAGTATCGCTCAGCTGCTGTGGGAATTGTGTAAAACCGTTTGTTCTCAAGCAATTAAAGCATTTCAAATGAAATGGTCGGGCCAGCAATAATCATGCCTGGCTAAAAATGGATGAAAATTAACACCTTTGCTCCAAAGATCCCGGAATGCCGCGGCCTTTTCCCACTGCTCCGTCCAGGGCCTGAGAGCTGCCCTTGCCTTTGGTTCTTAAACCTGTCCCAGGATCAGCCTGGAATTAGGGCAGCCTGGAGCCTGATCAAGGTGCACCCTCTGTGGTTTGGGAGCCTCTTCCTCCCCTCACCCCCTCCCCTGGGGATGCCCTTGTTTCGGGATGCTCATTCCTTGCTGGGGATATTCCCAAGGGAACAATTCCAGCAGATTCCCCTGTGCTGCTGTCGAGCCAAACCATGGGATGACTCCTCTGAAACCACTTCAAAATTCCAGTTTCTCAGATTATTTTATCTCCCACACCCAGAAACTCCCCAAATGTTGGAGCAAATCTCCCCAGATTCCAGGAAATTCCTCATGGGAATGTGCCTAATTAGCCCCCAGAGGGACACGAGCTTCCTGCCTCGCTCCATCCTTGGCAAAGCTCCCATCCAAAAGCTGAGGGAACTTCAAGACTTTTTGGTTTCTCTGTGGCAGGGGTGCAGTTAAAAGTTAAAACAATTCAGATGTGTCCTAAAATCCCAGGTTCCACAGAAAAGCTGTGGCTGCCCCATCCCTGGAAGTGTCCACGGCCAGGCTGGAGCCTGGGATGGTGGAAGGTGTTCCTGCCATGGCAGGGGTGGAATTAAATCATCTTTAAGGTCAAATTCAGTCAAAATTCTGCCACTCCCTGGTGGATGATCCTGTCTTAGCTCGGGCACACGTGAGACATTTCATTTGTAATTGAGATGATTCTGGGAAATGTTCAGCTCCAGACACCTCCGGGCTTTGCCCAGCCTAGCAGAGCACAAATCCAACATTGCCCATGGAATTTCACAGGAATAGTGAAACTCCTTCCTCTTACAAGGAAGAGAGGAGAGTTAATCAGAAATTCCCTGGTTTCTGCAATCCCCAGTGTCAGGCCCTTCTGAGGAGCTGCTGCTGGACAAGAAACTCAGCTGAGCCCCCAAGGAGATCCAGGGAGGGAGAGGACACACAGGTGCTGGGAGCTGCTGATCCATGAGCAGCCTATAATTCCACAAAAATTCCAAAATATGTATATTACTGATATCAATAATATCAATATTATTGATATTATATTATCAATGATAACCTCAGACTGGAAAACAATTGGGGCAGAAGGGTGAAGAACCAGGTGTCCCATTGTGAGCTGCACAAGCTTCAAATCCTGCTCTGCTTTATTTGCATTTAACCATGAATCTTCTCAGGCACACAGGTATAAACCTTGTAAAATTTTCTTTGAGTGAAAATTACTTTGAGTGAATTCAAGTTCGAATTTGAATTCACCCAAATGACATAATTTTTGTAGTTTTGAAAATTACAAAATTACTTTGAGTGAATTGAAGACAAAATGTTGTAAATATTTAAAAGTGGCTGTTCAGTATTTCAGGTAACACTGACAATGAATAAACAGCCTCCCTCCACGTGGTCACATCCAGCCCAGAAATCCCTCAGCTGGTTCTTTTAAAGCACAGATTGTTCAATATATATAGAAAATGAAAGTGCAGCTTGTGGAGATATACAGGGAAGAAATATGGCTTCACCAGAACCCCAAAAACCCTTCCATCAATGCAGCTTCTTCTCAGCAAAACCTCAAGATATCACAGGGACATTTATAACTCCAGCAGCCTTTGATCAGCAAAACAACCCTCCAGAAGGGTTATGTTCAGCAAGAGATCCACAAGCATTAACAAAACAGATGATCCATAAATCTGGGACAAGTGCTGGGTGACAGCTGGGGCTCTTCTGACATGAATTAAAGACCAAAGGGTCCTCTCAACTATTTCTACCTCCTGTCCCCACCCCAAGCTATATTTTTTCCCCTCTTTGCTCTGAAGCCACAAGTCTGGAGGGTTCTCGGCGTGAGCTGCGCCTCTGTCAAAATCACTTCACACCCGCAGGAAAATTTTCTAATATGAATTGGGCTTTAAAAAACTTTACCTTGATTTAGTGAAATGTAAAGTGGGGCCATAGTCAATGTGTTATTTGTAGGAACCCTGGAACATGAAGGGTCTCTGCTACCAAGGCAACATTAAGCACTAACTCCCATTTAAAAAACTCCCAAAGAAGCTCTTTATTCAAGGCAGGGTTTTTAAAACGAGGAAAGCAACGTTATCTGCAAGCAGACATTCCAAATCTATATAAATACAGGAGGTTTTTGGACCAGCACACTTCCAGGGATTGCTGCAAGTGGTGTTGTTTTAGTGCTGTTAAAGCAGGAGGCACAAGCTAAGAGTGGGAGCTCAGGCTGGGCTCAGCCTGTGTGGGAGTTTAGGCTGGGCTCAGTGGGGACATCACTGCAGTCACCCAGCCCAACAGAAAATTGCAACTTTCATTTCCATTTGCTACAGAAATCTGTACTGCTCCTGTAATTCCAAATCTTTCAGCTTCCCTCACACCATCACTTTAAGAACCAGAGGAATAAAAAAAAATAAAAAATAAAAAAAGGAAAAGAAAAGAAAGGTAACGGAGATTTTATGGGCTGCCAACTGATTGCTGAGCTCATGCTCTATTGGCTTTGAGTGCAGGATCCATTACAGATCCCTCAAGTACATTTTATCCCCGAAGAACATTTCAGCAGCATCGCAGCTCCCCGGCTCTGCAGGGAGCAGGGGGGAGCTGGGAAAGGCTCCTGGAAAAGCCACGGGTGTTTCATCTTCCTGCACCACCACACTCCGAGCTCGGGGAGACTTGGCCTCCTGATGCAATTGGGAAATCACGGCGGAAA
Source organism: Peucedramus taeniatus (assembly GCA_013400575.1). Classification (NCBI taxonomy): domain Eukaryota; kingdom Metazoa; phylum Chordata; class Aves; order Passeriformes; family Fringillidae; genus Peucedramus; species Peucedramus taeniatus. The sequence continues at coordinate 31,042 of WBNO01028045.1, forward strand.
AGGGATTAAAGTGCAGGTCCGGGCTCTGTTCTGCCGGCAGTTCTGGCTGGAGCAGCCTCCCTGGATGGCTCCGTGTCACATAATACACTCAGCAACGGCCTTAAACAAATAAGTGGCTTTTGTGTACAATGGGATGTGTGTACAGACCTGCAAAACCACATCCATGCAAGAGCAGCCAGCTATTCTTCAACCCCAAGTGAGTCCTTTCCTCACAAGATCTTCTTAAAGCCCTTCCTAAGCGTTATTTCACTTTAATAAACTTGGCAGCTCAAGCCTTTGTGATGTCTCTGCTTGGCAGCTGGATGGGCTCGGGGAGGGGGAATTTAGGTGCCACCTAAAGGGGATAATTTGGGAAAAAGGTTCGGATTGCTGCCTTGACCCATGAGCTCCGGCCAAGATCTCCGGGTGATCCTCCTGCCGTGCATTCCCAAAGTCTGGAATCTCAGAAAACAGGAATTACAAAACGCTCCCAGCTTTCCAGGGAATGGTTAGAGCCGCGATTCTCCCCGTGGGAGACACACGGGAATGTTTTAACCCATCTCAGCAGCTGCCCGATTTCCCCCCAGCTCCTCCAGTGAACTGAGACGTCTTTCCAAAGCGAGAAACCTCGAGATTTTAAATTTAATTTTTAATCTTTTAACCCGCACCTCGCCTCGGAGGTTACCTGGCCATAGGCAGCGAGGCATTTTCCCTGCAAACCAGCATTTTTGGGAGTTATCTCCCTTTCTCCCGAGCTTTGATCTCGTGCCTTTTCATGCCGGGCGGCTCTTTGGAGCATCCCCATCTCTCAGCAGCATCCTTGATGTGGGGGCAGCGGGGGCTCCGCGCCAGGGCAGCGCCAACAGCTCCTGTTAGCGCTGCTGCTGCCGTGCCACGGGGCAGGGATGCTTCGCATTCCAGCCTTTGATGCCCCCCGGGCCCCGGCTGAAAGATGCGGTGACTTCAGGAGCGGCGTGGAAGGGAAGGGACTTCGCAGCCCTGGAGAAGCGACGCGTTTGTTTAACAAATTAAAGGAGCGGAGTTCTCAGCCCGGCTCGTTAAGAGGTGGAAATGGCAAATATTCTTTTTAATCTGCTCCCCTCTGGTTTATTTTGCCTTTGCGAGAGCATTGTTAGGTCAGAAGTTGTTGTGACACCTATTTCCCCTGTAGCCCAGATCCTTTATCCACACTCCTTCATTAATAAACCTCTGCAAGATGAAAACCAACTAATAAACCCGTCCAGGTGACCCCCAGCCGTTCTTCCAGCATTAATTTCTATTATTTGCCGCTTGCAAACCCCACGTTTTAAACCTCGCAGGTCGGAGACATCCAGCGCTTCCAGAAAACATTGGGGATCTTTCCCTGCTTATCTCGTGAATCAAAACTCTCTTATCGTGACAAAAGGAACGCCTTGAGACATCTCCTGTCGCTTATTCAAACAAAAAAAGAAAAGCGAGTTGCTAATTAGACTCATAACGACTTATTTTCTCCCCCCTCCCTCCCTTATTTTAAATAAAACCTGATGATGCAAAGTATTCCTTGGCTTCTCCCTCCGTAACCAAGCGGCTCTCGGTGGAAAGAGCTTCTTTTTTTTATGGCTACGTATTAAAAGTAAACCAGCCCATGCCAGGTTTGGATAAAAGGCTATTTATTTTCAACCAATTTGATAGCTGCAGTTTTCGGTAATTGAATTTTCTGTGGTCGGAGAAGCAGTAATCTTAGAAACCAAATAAATATTTTTTAATAAAATGGAACACTGAGAAACCCTATAATAATGTCAAATATGTAGCCACTTATGGATGGATAAATATTTTAAGAAATTTACATCTCACCCAATGCTTTAGGCCTTCAGCTTCCCTGGAAATTTCAAACAACGCTATTTTATTTTGGGGAGGGGGCGGGGGGGAACGGAGTGTATTTAGATAAAGAGCTGAATACTAATCCTTCAGTTTGCAGTGGGTTTGATTTCCAGTATTTATGCAAGGAAAAAGAAACCCAAAATCGCTTTCTCAGACCCTTTCCCTGGCACGTGGCTGTCCCGGGGATCCAGGTTGTCCTGCAGCCACCCAGGCTCCAAAAAAATGACCAATTCTGCCAGAACCACCCCAAAACCTCTGTGCAGGGTCACAGCTCGTGAAAATAATGAAATCTGGGAGAAAATCCACTTTTGTCAAAGCCTCTCGTGACAATCCTTTGGACAGACACTTGTTGCTGGTGGTTTGTGCAAACGGGGAGAGGTGTGAGTGAAATCCCTCTGCAAGGCAAAGGGAGAGCAGGAGAACAAGGAGATCCTCACCTCTGCAGGGATGAGCCCCAAAATCCATCCCAGTGAGAGCTCCTGGCACACCTGCGAGGGGTTCCCTGAGCTTGGGTGCAAATATCTGGGTCTGAGGAGCAAACCCAGCTCAGGGCACTCAGGAATTGTAAAGGAGGAAAAGCTGCAGGTGCTGCAGCCCCAGGAATCGATGGACACAGATCCAGAGGCCTCTGCCATCCCAAATTCCCTGCTGCCACCACTTCACAAAATCCCTGATAATTTTGCCAAGCTCCTTTCCAAACTCAGTGTGGCTCCCTTTGCTTGGGAACCACAAGCAAAAAATATCTTGATTTTTTTTTTTCCAGGCCTTTAAAATTTTCTGAATCAGTGCTAAGTCACTGTGGAATAAAGGAGATTCCATGGGATGAGGAGCAGGGACAGAATTCCCGTTTCCTGCGGAACAGCCAAGCTGGAACTGGAATTATCGTTCTCTTATGGTGACACCTGCTGGCAAAGGCAGCCTCCTGTAACAGCTTCTGGAAAAGGATCAATCCCAAAAATCATCTGGATTGGTAAAACCGGGTCAGGAGTTTTGGGAAATGAGGCACAGGAGAGTGGGAGGAACTGGAGTGAATCAGCCAAAGCAAGGAAAAACAGGAAGAACACACATCAGGTCTTGAAATTCAGGGAATGCTGCTTGAGAAAGGGATAAATTGTTCTCCATCCCCATGGATAAGACATAATAAAGGATCAGTGCACATCCCATTGAGGCAACAAAGATTTGGGCAAGGTCCTGTTTAGTGAGAGGTTCCTACCTGGGGAGGTAATGCTGGAAAATCCTTCACAACCCCTGGACATCTGAATTCCCAGTCGTGTTTTTTCCAGCATGGATGCTCATTCCAAGCTGATCAATCAAGACTGATCCCAGTTCCAACACAACCACCACGCTCAGCCCCCCTCTTCTTCTTTTATTCATTCTCAGTGTTGCTGAAAAGTGAAACCCAGGTGGTTTTCAGCAGGACACCGCGGAAATCAGGGATGAAATTCCCGGTTTATTAATGATGTGCCAGAAAAATAACACCAGAACAGCAGCTCCAGCACTGATGGAGCAATCACAACCACGTGTTCCACGCCACAGCTATCCTAAAGGACCAGAGCTTGGCATCCCTAGGGATTCAGCTGAATTCCCTGTGGTTTATCCCAAAATTTCAATCCCAGAAAGCAACGATTCCAAAATAGAAATGAAACCTGTGCTTGGTCACTCTTTTGGTGGGATGGGGCTTGCCAGGATAAATCCCTTTGCCTGGCATCCCAGCAGGAACCACCATCAGACATGGAGCACTCCTGGTGTCACATTAAGGTGATTAATTATTAATTAGAAACTCTGAGCTGCTCCCACACCTCTGGAAAACTGGGAACAGAACAGGAATAAGCCGTAACTCCCAGGAGATGGCAACTCTTGTTCAACTGCATTGAAAACTCTTCAGTACAATTTCCAGCCAGTTTATCTCCCTTTCAATAAAGTTCAGATTTCCTTCTTTTCCTTTGTTATGGAAAATTCCTGGGATAACAGACAGCGTGGAACCAGCAGGACTAAGTTTGACGAAACCTTTTTAATGATGCATCATGGAAAAAGCAACTGCGGATTGTCCTGGCGCTGCCAAAAAAAGAGATTCTGGTTCATGTGGGGAGTTTCTTCTCCAAGTTTTAGTCTCCACAAGCACCTTGGAGCACACAGTCACTAACAGCTTTTCCAGTCTTTCTCCTGGAGCCTCCATTCCACAATATTTGCCTTGTTCAAGGGGGAAAGATGCATCTTGGAGCCATTTGCTGGGGCAGCTCTGGGGCATCATGCAATATTTATATTCTGTTAATCTGAGAGCTTGAAATGAAAGATGGAAGAGGCCAAATCCAACCTTTCCATAAATGCCATTGATTTGGGAACAGCACTGGACCTGGGCCAGTGTTTTCCCTCGCCTCCCTCTCTGCCTTTCAGGATATTTGTGGAAATGAGGAGCAGGGTCATTTGGTATTCAGCCCTGGCTATGAATTATAATCTGGGTATGAACTGTGCAGAAATTTAAAAGGCAAATTTTTCACCTCAGAAACAAACTTTTCTTCCAGCAGCCAAAAAAACCTAGGGCCAGAGGCAGCCCCTGGCTGGCAGGAAAGGGCAGCACACAAAATGCACACAGGGGGTTCAGCAGGCCCCGCTGCAAAACCAGAACAAAATTAAAAGAATTCCACCCTGAGCAAGGGGGACAGCTTGGAAACTGTTCAGAAACCTGAGGGGGTTCACAAGATTGGCATCATCAGGGACATAAATTTCCATAATATCTGCATAAAAAATAGAAGCAAGCCACTTTTATATTCCGTACCTCATTTAATAAAGGCTATAATGCAATTAAATCACTTCACAATTAACGTTTTGTCTCTGGGCCATTCCTTGGAGTGGCTGATTCCTCCCCCTCGGAGCAGGGAGAACAATGAGGCACCAGAGGGGCTGGGCAGGACCTGTTTCATGTGTGGGTCACCCTCCCCTGAAGGATTTGTATCTTCTGGGGAGGTTGGATAAGATCTCAGATCCTAAGGCTGTTCTGAATTCTTGGATTTGCTGAACTTGTGATGAGACAAAACCTCCAGGAACACCTCAATCCTGCTGGATTTTATTGCCTTTCAGATCCCTGGACGTATAAAACCTTTCAGATTCCTGGATGTACAGATCCCTGAAGGATCTGCATCTTCTGGGGAGGTTGGATAAGACCTTGGATCTTAAGGATGTTCTGATTCCTTGGATTCGCTGAACTTGTCATGAGACAGAACCTCCAGGAACATCTCAATCCTGCTGAATTTTATTGCCTTTCAGATCCCTGCATGTATCAAACCTTTCAGATTCCTGGATATACAGATCCCTGCATCTTCTGGAGAGGCTGGATAAGACCTTGGATCCTAAGGATGTTCTGATTCCTTGGACTGGCTGAGCTTGTCATGAGACAGAACCTCCAGGAACATCTCAGTCCTGCTGGATTTCACTGCCTTTCACATCCCTGCATGTATCAAACCTCAGTCTGAGTCAGTGCTTGACCCTGACCTCACCAGCTCCAGTTCAGATGATAAAAGCCTGAACTGGAGTGATTTAAGCTGGGTTTTAGGCCCTGGGATCAATGCTCAGAAAGAGACTGAGGTTCAGGCTCTGTGGAATAATCCAAACCATCAAAACAGACCTTGTACTTCTGACACCTTCACTGTGTATTGGCTTTTCCTGTTTGGAATGAATTCCTGCTCCACTTACATCCAGAGTGTCTCCACACATCCAAGTTTCTTTGTTAGGTTCTCTCTCATAGATGCACTTTTATCTTAACTTCAGATTAATTCATCCTTCAAAATCAAAAATATCAAGAAAAGCAAAATATTTCCTTCCTATATTTAATAATCCCAGAATTACTGAGGTTGGAAAAGTCCCTCAAGTCCATGGGGTCCCAGCTGTGCCTGATCCCCCCCTCGTGCCCAGCCCAGAGCTCTGAGTGCCTTGGACACCTCCAGGGATGGGGACTCCAAACCTCCCTGGGCAGCTTCAAAGCCTGATCACCTTTTCCAAGAAGAAATGAAATGAAAATCCAAATTTTCAAATGAAAATCCAAATTTTCCACCTAGAGAATGTCAGCTCTGCCCTGGTGTCCCTTTCCATCCTTGCCCTCCATCAGCACAGGCACTTCCAGGAACGCTCTGTGAATTTCTCCAGAATTCACTTTTCCAAACCCTGAAGCACCAAAAGCAGGATTTTATCCAGTGGTTCCTGGATGTGTTTTTAAGCAGGAGCAGGGAATGCTGGAAATCCTCCTGTGAGGATTCAACTGCAGGATCAAACTCTGAGGAACAGGAATGTTGTATTCTAATTTAATTTGCCTGAAGTTCTCCTGTGTGGAATTCTTCCCTGGAAAATCACAGTGACAGTAGGAGCATCTCCTGCCTGTTTATGTAAAAATGCTGTTTGTTCATAACTTTTATTCCCCTTTTCCTCCATGGTAAAGCAAAGCTTATTAATTTTTTAGTATTATTTAATTTATTAGTATTATTTAATTTATTTGTATGATTTCATTTATTTTTATGATTTATTTTTATTATTTAGATTTTTTTTAATTGTTGTGTGGGTTATTTTGCATCTGAGCATGGAAAGTGCTGGGCCATGATTAAACTGACCTGCTGTAAATTGTTTAATTTGCTCAGATTTGTGGCCTCTTCTAAAATAACAATAGCATCTTTTCCTAGGGGAAACAGGGGTGGATAAAAAGGGAAAAGCCAGCACCCCACTAATTTTAGCCAGCACAAATGCACATATGGCATTTTCAGTTCACCTTAACCCTTCCCCTTGGCATTTCAAGGCCTATTAATAAACAAAACAAACTGGCCTCAGAAAACAGATGAGCAAACATCTTGGATGGCTGCAGATGATTACTGAGCCCCTTCCTTCCTTCACCCAGCACCCCAGGCCTCCACGCTTTTCCCTGGAATATTTTTACCGTGAAGGAGCAGCCCTGGGATGTGTTGTGGTAAATATTCCCCACAAAAAAAACCCCACGTGGGAAGGTCAGGCAGCATTTCCTGAGCTCCACGGGACCTCCCCAGCCACTCAAACAAACCCCCTGTGTCCCAGGGCGGAGGGAGGCAGAGCCAGCCTGGCACCAGCAGCATAATTTAGTGTGCAGGTATTTGATTTGATAAAAAAACCCGGCCTTAATTGGAAAGAACTCCATCTCTGGGTGCAGAAATGGATATATGGATGTGGATAATAGGCTCCTGACAGGGCTGTAATTCAGTGAGAGGGGCCAGAGCCCAGTTTGGGGCTGACATGTCACTCCAGCCTCCAGCAGCCCTGGTTTTCCACCACCCCTAAGAGGGTAGCATGTTGCAGCTGGCAAAAAAATAAACAAACCTGAGCTCTGTGCTAACAGGATTTTTTTTCTCCCTCCTATGATTTATGCCATGAGTGAAGGAAAAACAGCCACACATTTGTGAGGGGAGGTTCCACTCAGCCCCTCCACGCTTCCAGCATGTCCTGGGCATGGACACTGGGAAATGCAATTTTTTAGGGAAGGGCAGCATCTTAAATTCATGTGCAGGAGTCTATTTTTTAGTTTTTCTTTTTAATTTCCACAGAAATCTGTGCCTCTGGTGAGGAGGAACTCGTGCAGCAGTCAAGCAGCACTTTTGGTATCACTCATTAAAGTCAGGGTTTTATTTAAAAACTCCTCCTTTATTCTGGGGTCTGAAAACCAAACATATCCCTCTTTCAAACGGGATTTTCTGCTCTTGGCTACCTCAGTGAGTTTTTCCAAATACTGCTTTTAGAAATAAACTCATTTTAACCTTCCCCCATCTTCCCTCTCTGTGGATTGAGAGCTCTGGGTAAGAGCAGAGTCCAGGGAACTCCTAAATGAGCTCGAGGAAGGTTTGAAAGCCCAGAATCCCTGTCAGACATGGAATGAGTGAGCACACAGGGTTAGGAGTGATGACAGGGCACAGCCACCTCCCCAACCCCCCTGTGCTCCCCAACCCCAGCTCTGGGATTCCCTTTTCCAGCTGGAGCCTGGGAAATGACTGAATTCCCTCTCCAGGCTGGCTCTGGGCTTTCTCCCATTGTTCCCAGTTTGTTTTTCTTTCCAGCAGGAACACAGGGCTGCAGTGTTGGGTTTGCAAGTGGAGATGACAAACACAGAGCATCAGGCCTTGCTTTTCACCTTGGCCACGTGGAGTGTTTTACCTGGAAGCCAAAAGAACTCAGTGGATTTCTTCTCCAGTTCCTTTCTACCCCAAAAGTGAAAATTTCAAGGGAATAAAGATTTTAAAGAGAGGTTTCAGGCCTTGCTTTTCACCTTGGCCATGTGGAGTGTTTTACCTGGAAGCCAAAAGAACTCTGTATTTCTTCTCCTGTTCCTTTCTATCCCAAAAGTTTTTAATCACAGATTATTTCCAGGGAATAAAGATTTTAAACAGAGGTTTCCACCAAATTTCACAAAATAGGGAATTGGATAGGGAGACTAAGAGGAGCTTCCCTGGCCTCCAAGACAACAGGAATAAAAAGGGAGGAAAGGAAAAGGAGGGATGGTGAAAAGTGGCTTTTATTAAATGCTCTGCACACCAAACACTTGTTTATTGCTCTGGGGATTTTTCCATCCATCTCCCTGCTCCCAAAATCCAGGAGCTGAGTCTGAGGAAGGACATTGAGCTTTACATGCTCTGGTCCATGAAGTCTGGTCTGGGATCTGGTGTCACCTTTCAGAAACAGAACCCAGAGGAACCTCTGAGCCTGGGCAGTTTCCACAACAACACCCAAACAGAAATATCTGTGCCCAGCAGAGGGAAAAACACAGAAAATACAGAAATATCTTTTTTTTACAAAAAATATCAAAGAAAAAATATATCACAGAAATATCTGTGATAACTTTATTTACAAAAATACAGAAATATCTTTTTTTTACAAAAAATATCAAAGAAAAAATATATCACAGAAATATCTGTGATAACTTTATTTACAAAAATACAGAAATATCTTTTTTTTACAAAAAATATCAAAGAAAAAATATATCACAGAAATATCTGTGATAACTTTATTTACAAAAATACAGAAATATCTTTTTTTTACAAAAAATATCAAAGAAAAAATATATCACAGAAATATCTGTGATAACTTTATTTACAAAAATACAGAAATATCTTTTTTTTACAAAAAATATCAAAGAAAAAATATATCACAGAAATATTTGTGATAACTTTGTTTACAAAAATT
>WBNO01028048.1:0-89924 GCA_013400575.1 Peucedramus taeniatus
AACCAAAGACAAAATCTAGCATATCCTGCAGCATATATATTTTAGATGTTCCATTACAACAGGAAAGCACAAGAGAAACAAAGACATAATAGTAATATCGTGACGAGACTAAATTCCTTGCTCAGGCTGTGCTGTGAACACAATCCAAAATCATATAAAAATATATTTTCTATTGTAATTGCAGCTTTTGCATATGTCCTTTTCACAACTCTAAACCCTTTGAACTTTAAAGAATAAAAATAGAATACATTACATCATACAGCCTGAATATTTTCCTTTTTCTACATTTCCTTAAAAGCCCTAAAATAACAGGACAAAGTCTGGTTCCTTCAGTGCTTCCACATTTATCTAATTTAAAGTCTCCCATTCAAATCCACAAAACCATACTGTATTTTCATGGTTTTATTTCTATTGTTTTACTGCTGTGTTCACTCTTTTCTATATTATTAATGAATAAGACATGAAACATTTTTATAAAAGAGAGAAAAATGTGGGTTTAGGACTTGCTTAAGAACTGTGCATTCAGCAGCTAGCAAATGCTCTAATGAATATTTAACTGACACACCTTTGGATAATTCACCTCTAGAGAAATGAAACAACATACAGGATGAATTGACTGGGAACCTGGTATGCTGTACAGCATGTCCATCTCTAATTCCAACAATGAGAACCATGCAAAATATTTTCTGAATTACAACATGAATATAACATTGTGATTTAAATGGTTGAATGAGATTCAATTAAGGGATGATTAAAAAGGAATACCATTGCTAACATCTACAGGTTTTGTAAGGAACTTATTTTATGGCTAAGTACCTGCCCAGTGATTTATTGTTTTTATTTATTTACTCTAACTCATTTTTAATAAGTCTTATTCAAATCACTTTATATATGATATTAAAACTAATCTTGTAATACTCTAATGCTAAAAAGGCCTCCCTTTGGAGGGGAGGTAACTGAAATATAAGAATTAATTCATCCTCCTATTTTGGACAAAGCAATGGCAACAATATATTGCCTGGTGAAACAAAAAGCTTATTTTAATTTGTAGCAGTCATTACAACTTATTTGTTTTACATTTCATTGTTTATTTTTTAGAGCAGTTTGTATACAGGAAAAAATATGTTTAGGAGAAAAACCAAGTAGGATAACTTCTGCTGTATTCCCTCTAGCAGCTATACCAACATAAGCCTCCAACCTAGCCATTTTTCATGGCTTGTAGTACTAATCATGTTCTTGGCAATTATGAGGTGAAGAATCTATGTTTCCTGCTTCTCATGCCAATTTGGACTCATCATTTGTTAGTATTTCTCAAATAAAAAACTGGAAGGATTTGGTAAAGAAAAATTATGAGGTCAGGCAAAAAAAAAAAAGTCCTAGAAACAAAAACATCACAGTACACAAACATTAGTGATGTGCTTACAAAACTGTTTTTGCTAGGGAAGAAAAAGAGTAAGTTGCTGGAAAACTGTTATAACATGACTTTGACTATTACTTTTTTCCCCTCTGAAATTCTGGGGGGAGAAAATATTTTATTTTAAGCATTTGGACTAAAAGTTCCCTAGCTACAGTCCACAAAGCACTAGCTGGCTACTGCTTCTCATTTGCTGTTGCTTAACTGCATTAAGAGACAACTTAAAAACAAACCTTTCCAAATCAGGATGAGTTTCCTTTCTCAGCAATTTACCTACATGGAACTGCATATAATGAGAAATCCATATAATGATGTCAGATATCACAAACGAGACAGGAACTGCTCCCTCAGCCAGCTGTTAGTATAAGACATGATCTGTGTTCCAAAAGGTTTGCTTTAGGTAAATTTGATTCTCATTTCACAACACAAAAACTTCTGGAGTTGTTTTTTTTCTGTGAAATCAATATAGAGAGATACACTTTTTCACACTATTAAAGTCCTTAAATCAACTTCAGTTGCAAAGGACAATGAAGCAAATACTTCATTGTATTTACTACATAAAGTAAAGACTATACATACATATGTTATATATACACACACACACACACACACACACACACACACATAGATATTAAAAAAATCCAAGAATTAATTTCTTAAGTCAGCCTCAGCAGAAACAGTGCTATTGCTTCAGATCAAAGGTAAATGTCCCTCTACTCATTTTTGTGCCTGTAAAAATTATCAGAAAGTAAATAGCAACCACAGAACAAAGAAAAGCTTCCTTAATTTTAGAAATGGATTCAGGACAGTATGATGACTCTCTTAAAAAAAAACCCAGAAGACACTTCTTTGAATGAAAGCAGAAAAACGTGTTAAATTTACAGCATTACCCAACTTTTCATAGTCTTCACTGCTGAATTAGTGTATGAATTTAACATTTGTTCCATCATTAAATTATCCTATTACTTTGCTATGCAAGGCCCCTGATAGGTTATTTTTCAGAAAAACAAATGCATTCTGAAATTCTATTTATAGCTCAGCTACATTCATGTATTTTTATGCACTGCTTTTTGTAAAACCTTTTGAGTTTTATGTAACACATTGTACATTATGAAACATTTATACGTAAAGATACATATGTGGCCCTTACCTAGGCTTGGCTACACAGGAATTTACAGTGAACAAGCAGCTCTCAGTCATTTATTTGCTTTATTGATACTGTTCTGATATCACCAAAAGCCTTTCTATAAAACCCCTTTGCCCTCTGAGCTTGATTAAACCCTGGTGAAACCAAAGGAAACATTCACTTCAGTGAGAAATACCTCAAATCCTTTTCTACATTTTATTTTTATAGGAATTACAGATCCCTTTCAAAGAAAGATGTTTACTAAATAAATAGTTCCATTGTCAGCTCTGCTCATGTGACTCCAAAAATGAAGCCTTCTGCTCATATTCATTGAAGCCATACTAATTAAAGGCAGGAAGTTGAGCAACAGCGACCATGTTTTTAAGCAAATTATTATCTAATTTTGCTGGTGAATACCAACTATTGTATTGTGTGCAACAGTACAAGGGTTAGGGTCTGCTTGCCCTTAAGCAGGTTTGTCAAGTTGCAGAAGTTCTTTTTTATCATCATCATCATCAGTGTTTCTCTTTTCTATTTTCCTCTCACTTTTCCAACCCTTCAGTGTCACTACCCATCTCTGTCAGTGTTTCTCCCTACATGCCAATACACTTTCAAATCAGATGCCACTGCTATTTCTTCCTTTGGAGGTCTCCATGCTGTCTGGGAAAAAAATTAAAGCAGAAAAGGGATCGAAGAAAGAGAACAGTATATTACATTAAACCTGATGCTAATGTTTTCCTGCAGCACTGCCAATTATCACTTAGAACTGTAAATTCTAAAATTCTAAACTGTAAATCCTGTTATATTTGGTGTATTTTGACTCATAAGGTCATAGGAGACCCTTGACTTCATACTTTATTTAAGCATTTTCATTCCTCAGGGTTATACAGACAACCTTACACATGTGATCTCTGTCTGAAAAGTAAGCAAATTAATTAATTCTACTTTTAAATCTTGTAGTTTTTCAGCTTATGCCATGAGGTTAGTGTGTACTACAACCTAAGACAGACAATTCTTTCCAAACAAGTACTGAGTGACCACTGGCTATGACACTGCTCTTAAGCTTGAAAGAGCTTGGGGCTTGCAAAAACACCCAACACCTTTAGTGCTGTGAGAAAGTCTCTGTTTAAGACCATATTTAAAGCAGGATCATCAGCATTACCAGCTTACCTGGTATAGCATGATAGGTTCTATGCTGTATCCCAGTATATCAGCAAACTCCTTGGCAATAACTGTTTTGCCACAGCCCTAAAAAGTTAAAAAGTATTAATTAGATTACATTCTAAAGATCACAGGGAAGAAGGGAGAATAGAAATTTAAATTCTTACTTTTCCTCCAATTAAACACATATCTTTAACCATATGGGATTGCATCATTTCTGCCAACAGCTGATTATGGCTGGAAGTCCTTATGAAAGTATCTGATCGAGAATTATTTTTTAACATTCCAGTTCCAGCTGGAACCTGTAAGAAAAAAAACGTAAATCAAAATGCTAAATAAACTATACTGCAATAACTCTAAGCTTTATGTGAACTAGGTTATGCTTGTCCAAAACTAATGTGATATTTTGCTGATAACTGTCATCTATCAAATTGTCTTGAAACTGTCACTGTCACAAAATTAAATCCCCTAATTTCTAATAGAGAAACTCCTTCACTCACTCTTCATGAAAAAAATTAACAAAATGTGAATCAATACAGTTACAGCACTGGGATATGCAAAGAACATCAGGATGTTCATGAAAGAGACAAATAAAAAGTCACCAATATTCACTGCTAATCAGAGAAACACGAACAGATAGAGCAATTAGTATTGTGAAAATCTGAAGGAACTACTTTGACCTGAACTTTGGAGAGATTCAATTGTTTACCATGTTAAGGCTCTTGCTCTACACTTCCACTTCCTGCTCTAGTCTGGAAACTGTTTCATCTGCAAACTTCTTATCCCCTCCTGTTCAGAGAGCATAAGACAGGCATTCTGCAGAAGCACTTTCAGAACGTATCACCTATATGTCAAATCAAAACAAAAATCTTTGCTACAGAAAATAACTGAATCAAGTTCCTACAGAATCAACTCTTCCTTAAATTTCCTATTTGCTGTTATTCCCGTCTTCATTTTGTCATAGTACAAACTCTCTTGTGATATTCCTCACCAATGTTACTATAATCTCTCCGACTCCCACTAATTCACCCTTCTCTACAGACTCTCTAGACTCTCCAAATTCAACATTAAGTTCAAATTCTCAGATCAGCATCTGTTTCCTGAGTAAGAACTTATTTCACCACCTAGCAGGTCATAAACTTCATTGGAAGAAACACAAACTAATCATATTTGATGTGATTACTTTGTTCCAGTTTCCCAACATCCTGTGTCGGAACATTACCATGCACTCATTAGATTTTATTTGAAGTGTAAACAAAGACAGACTATTGTTTTTACAAAAAGAAAAAGGGAAAGCAGCATTAAGAGCATCATAAGTACTCTCTGCTATTCTAATCCAATAAAACAAAAAAAAATAAATTGAACAGCTTTTTCTTTCATCCAAACTGTAATGATTCACATGCAGGAAACTATGACTTTATCTAGAAATAAAATCATGAGTATCCATAAACTAATATTCCAGTATCTAAATGTGTCTCAAATAAACACCATGTGTTATTCTACAAAAAAAAAAGTTCAGTGCAAATGACTTTTACTACCAAGTGTGTCAAATTCTTGAAGAGACAAAAAGAAGTTAGTGTAGTTTTAAAACATATTACAGTTTGATGAATATATAAATTCATACCTGGAATGTGACTTCTTTTTCACCAATTTGGACAGTTACATCAGCCTTAAATGGTTTGTTTCCATGTACACTTTCTACTCTAGTAATCTTCCTGGGAAACAAGTGTTTTTCTGAATCTTGAAGCTCAAAGCGCTGTAAAATTCAGGGGAGAGGAAATCAATTATTAAATACAACTTTCTGTTTTTTTAAAACTGTTCCTTCTAAAATAATGCCAGAAGCATATTCATGATTATTAACTGGTAAAGTCCGAAATCCATTTACTTCAACTTTTACTGCAGATACCTGTGTTCACATTCTTGATGGCCTATATATTTTACATTTAAAACCAAAGCAGAGAGATTGTATATTTATTCAGACTGTAGTGACAGACGTAAAGTGAAAATGTCACATGGTGACTTTGCCAAGTCTTGGCCTGACAGTCTAAAATAAAACAAGAAATGAACCATAGCCTTTAGCATGTAATAATAAATCTCCTATCTCTGCAGCTCATTATAACCAATTGTAGATTTAAATATCTGACTACCAATAAGAATAATGAGCAAACATTGCATTTACTTAGTTTCATAGCTGCCTCATACAATGAAAATTGAGAACAACCTGTACAAGCTAAGCCTTCAGCATGTTCTGAGTATATCAAGTACATAAAACAGGACATATGTGTTCTTAACACTCTTTTGAGCATTATAGTCTTTATTTTTGCTATACATAAAAAGCATTAAAACCATTTAAAAATATTCAGTAAGGAGAGTCATACTGGGGACTTTATGCACAAAAAAAGGTAATAACTGGAACTACTGAATTCATAGAGCCATTTTATTCAACAGAGTGAAAGCTGAGTAAACAAGAGAAAAAGGAGTACTGTCCAGCTCCTTAGAATTCTTAGAAAACAGAGTTTTTAAAACAGAATTCATTGATGTAAAATCATTCTTAAAAGGCATATAGTATTATTACTACTAGGATTCATGCACTGCCTATTAAAGTTCAAAAAGAAAACTGAGATGGATTTTTATAAGAGCTTTTTCTCTTTATCACTTTATAAATTTCCATTCTGGAGCAAAAGTTTACAAAAATACTATGTTTAAACATGTATTCAAGATAAATGTGTTTTAGTAAAGGGCTGCACCAAATTATATTCCTATTGTAACAGCTCAGTCTACTTCAGATACCATTAAATTCTTAACAAAAAGAGAGGACAGGAATGCCTACTGAGTACTATCTCCAAGTATGATTCTAAGAAACACTCCAACTATGATTCTGTGAAAGCAGCTACCAAATGTTTGCACTCTTATCTTCATTAATAAATTGCAATATTCTTACTAATTTAATTTAGTTTTGGATAAAGGGTGCTAACATACAAAGTTGCCAAGTGCTTGTACAATAAATCCCTTACTAACAAGAGAAAATAACTCTGAGTGAGCAAGATTACCTGCACCAGCAGATGCTGGATACTGGATAACAAGGATTTAAAGAAGCAACAACAGAACTTGCACACAAATGTCTTAGGAGTTTAAAATCTCTAAGGTGTTTTTTTGATTGGTTGGGTTTTTTTTTGTTTTGGTGGGATTTTCTTTGTTGCTCTTTGTTGTTGTTGTTGTTGAGGGTTCTGTAGCATTTTAGACATTAAGTCAGGACAGTAAAAAAGGAATGTCTATG
This sequence comes from Peucedramus taeniatus, assembly GCA_013400575.1. NCBI lineage: Eukaryota > Metazoa > Chordata > Aves > Passeriformes > Fringillidae > Peucedramus > Peucedramus taeniatus. The sequence goes on from WBNO01028048.1 coordinate 6,979, forward strand.
TGCAAATTGTTACTGAATTTACACAATCTACGCAATTTACACAATTCATCTAAGTGAATTTGAATTTATCACATGTAATTACATAGATGTTGCTGAACTGAATACTCTAGTAAATAAACAACCTCACACCTCTAGTAAATACCACACTTACACCTGAACAGGAGCAGCAAACAAAACTGCCTGTGACTTTCAGACCAAGACAGGTCTCTTTGACACAGTTCTTCATTTAGGATTATGATAGGTAGAAATGGAATCAGAGTGGCATAAAATGGATGTATAACACATTAAACACTTCCGCTGATCCAGAAACCACTTCCTCTATAAAATGTTCAAGCTAATAGCTGCAAAAGAAAAAATATTTGTGTTTTGAGAGAACAACTACCTAGCACATTCAGTATCAGAAAGTTTAAGACATACTTAGAGAGCCAGAAGCAGGCAGCCTCATTGACTCACAGGAAAGCAGAAAGAATAGACCAGTCACCAAAACCAGGGAAGTGGTTTGGCAGCTCATAATCATCAGGCCATGTTCTGCATGCTTAAGGACATGTAAGAAAAGGCAAACTGTAAAAGTTAGGGAAAAAAGGAAGAGGAATTCTGACCACTTGGAAGCATCAAATGATCGGCAATATCTCAAAATGGAAAATGCAAAGAATACACAAGTAATCCAGGTGGTCAAAGGAACAGAGAGGTAACATGAGCCATAGCTGCAGATGACCACACTGCTGAACCCACAAGGCAGCTAGGCTATTCAAAAGAGGCATGCAAAGGCTGGAAGATTTTCTGCAAAGGAAAGTAAGAGAATTTTCCAAAAAAGCAGGGGCCTGAACTGCTTCACAAGGAGCAAAATAGGAACTGCAAATGCAAGATGGGATGGATTGATATATGAAGTCTGACAGATTCCACTACAGTGGTATGTATTGGCACTAAGAACATCTATTAATGCAAAACATCAAAGATTATAAAATACTTTGGAAGGAGTAAGAGAGAAACAAATCCTTCCTTAGAACAAAATTTGCAACAGAAATATCTTAGAAGAGAAAAGAATTCTGAAGAATTCTTTCTTGTCTAGACATGAAATAGAATTCCAGTCTTACAAGTGTTCTTACGTACTGTGAGGCAGGGAAACAATTTTCATTGAGGAGGTCAGGTAAGATTAAAATGGGTGTACAAGTAATACAAAAATGTAATACAAAAAGTAATACAAAAAAGTATTTTTTGTAAAAAAAAAGTAATACAAAAAGTAATACAAGTAATACAAAAATTAGTAGAGGCAACAAAAAAAACTTTTATTTGATATAAGATCAAGACAGTAAACACAGAATTAATCAAAGCATGAAAAAAATGAAGAAAAATTCTAGGGCTTTAGAGTGAAGCTGAAAAAGGATATAGGCTAAAAGTGACTTGCTCAAGACAAATCTGTTCTTAATGTATTTTTCTAAAATCTCATGGAAAGATTCCCCTGATTAGAAGGTAAAAAAATCCAAACGGTGGGTGTTTCCAACACTGTGAAAAAGGTGCACAAAAGGCATGTGAGAATTAAAAGAGTCAACCCAAAGCATTCAATAAATCCGGAGAAAAATACTAAAAGTTTATAGGACAATAAAGAAATAAGTATAGAAAATATGGAGCTTCTTATTCACCACCCTGCTCAGCCTAAATGAAGCCAGTTTTATAAAAGCCTCTCAGTTGCATAGAGAAAAGAAAACTCCAGTGCTGTGGGAAACACATCATACATGCTCAAGTTTATTTTTTGACAATGTTTAACTAGAAGCTATTTCCCTTGAAATCAGTGATTTCTCCATATCTCAGTCTTGCAGAAAAAATCCTTACATACTTTTAAACTTAATTTTTACAATTATATTTCAAATGTTCATCTGACAGTCAAAATAATTTGTCATGCCAGTATTTCATGAAAGTACAGAATAATTCTGAAGGCCAAAATTCCAACCAACTCATATTTTCCTTTGTCAGATCTTCTGAGTTAAGGATAATTTTTAAGAATCAGAATACAAATTGGTACAGTTGCCAAAGTGCAGAAACTTCATATATGGGTAAACAAAGCCACATTATCAGCAAGTTAATTTTGGTACTTTTGTCCTGTCTGTTGCAAGCTAGTGAACTAATGAATGCTGCAAACTGTACAACTTGTACAAATGCTTTTGTATGTTAAGTACCTCTAAAGACCACTGCTGATGCTGGATTAGTGCACAATCCTTAAATGCCTTTTTTTATGCTAACTAGTGTGAAAGAAGGAGTTACGTTAGTATCAAATTAAAAAGTTGGTTGACAGACATCCTTTTTTCTTCAACATTATTCCAGGTAGGGTCTCACCCCAGGGGAATGGGGGGGCAGAAACCCCTCTCTCAGCCTGCTGGCCAAGCTGCTTTTGAGGCAGCGCAGGGTGCTGCTGGCTTTCTGGGCTCAAAGCTCACATTGCTGGATCACGTCAAGTTTCTCATCCATAAACACTCCCAAGAAGCTACCTTCACTCCCAGGGAAGGTATAAGTCAAAACGACACATTATTTCATTACTGAGAATAAGAACTACAAGTAGTGCCTAGATCTTGGTGTTGCCTCAGTAAGCAAGGTGCATAAAGAAAGGATTTCTCCAAGGTGAAGATAACATTTGGGAAGACAGTGCTTTAAGAATGTGATCTCTTCAGGAAACATGCACAGTACCTAACAGCTCCAAAACGGCCTGTTTGGCATTACCACAGACTATCTCACTTCTCAGCTCCAACAGCTGATTGGAAGGGAAAATACTGTGAAATTAGAGTATGTTATCAGCTATATTACTACATCCCCATATCTGCCTCTGAGTGTGACACCTAAACTTTACATTCCATTATCTGAAATTTGGGCTATTTTTCTTTAAACGTTAGCTGAGGTTAAGAAGTGATTGAATACACAAATTAATCAATCAATGTTAACACATTTCCAGTATTTTTTGGTTTTTTTCAACTCTTGTTACCACCCAGTTAAGATTAGCATTTCCTTTTATACAGAAAGAAGTATTCAGTAGCAGTTATTACCCAGACACTATCAGGAAACCAACAGGTTTGGTACATACCTGTACCAACAGGTATCCAAAAACCAACAGGTTCTCCAAAAAGGAGGAGTCTTGCTTCTGCTAGACTCCTCTCCCTCATCATTCTTATAGAATGCAAAAAATAATCTCTTATTAAAATTTATACAGTTCTGGTACTGCTATTATTATAACATCATTATAAACAGATGTTCCTCGATACAACCAGTTACTTTCTGTATTTCTTAAGGTCCATTGCTTAACAATATTTGTGATGCGCAAATAGAATAAAATGACAAATAAGATTATATGTACTTGTTGACATAGTAAGTGAAGGTAGTGATGAGGAAGACTGTCTTTAAAAAGAGGAAAATTAACACAGAAAAATCTATGAATGAGGTACTTAAAAGTAGATTATTATTGAGAAATAAAATTTTGTGAACCAAATCAATCTGTCTTATACAAGAAGCAAAAGCATGCACAACACAAAGTTAAAGAGAAGAAATAGAAAATTAAGCTGATGGTGTAGAACACAAAGACATTCACCATCTGTAATTGAAGGAATAAAGAAAATGACAAAAGTATTTAAAATAAAGGCATATTAAAATAGAAGTGACTTTTACTGCTCTGCTAACAGATAAGAGTCTATTTATACCCAGACTACTGTTCTTATAGGCAACTTCAACCACCCCAAACTGTGGTGGAAGGAAAGCATGACACAGAACCACCCGATGGGTCAGGCTGGAAGGGACCACAGGGGGTCATCTGGTCCCACCTCCCTGTTCAAGCAGGGTCATCCCAGAGCACATGGCACAGCAATGTGTCCATATGGTTCTTGAAAATCTCCAGTGACAGAGACCCACAACCTCTCAGGGTTCCAGCGCTGGAAAGCACAGTACTGTGCTTTACCTGCACAGTAAAGAAGTTCTTCCTCATATTTAGATGGAACTTCCTGTGCAACAGTTAAAGGCAAGTGACAAATGACTTCAGGTCCTGGACTTCAAGCCATATTGGCTTATTCAGAGAAGTGGTAGGTAGGACCCCAGAGGAGTCAACTTTGACAGCTCAGAAAAGCTAGTAAGTCATTCAGGACAACCTCCTAATCAAATGCAAGGACTGTCCATTCCAAAACTGAGGAAGACAAGTAGGAGAGCAGCCCAGTTACATAGGGAATAAAGGACTGAACTCCAATGCAAAAAGGAGGAAGGAGAAGGGGGAAAGAATGTGTCAGCAGGGATGTCAGGCAAACATTTCCCTGACACATAAGCTTGGTTTTAGGGAAACCAAATATTCGCTAACTACAAAGTTGGTTGTTTCCAAATATGAACATAGAAATAATATCTAATTTTCAGGACTGAAAGAGCTGGTTAAAATGCTTTAATGCTAATTTTCAGCAACATATGTAACTCCTACTACATATTAAAAGTTAAAGAAAGATAACACTGTGCATAAGTTTTAAAAGATAAATAAAATAACCCATTATAATTATAGGCTTTATAAACTACTATTTAAACATGGACAAACCAACAACAGACCTGACCAACAAGAAGCAACAAAAAGTAACACAGACTAAATCCAGAGACTAATACAATCTAGACTCATGCAATAGTGAATGTACTTTGTTCATGTGATATTTACAGTCTTTGTAGAATCTTCTCTTAAACGTCAAATGTCAGAGGTATTTTTAAGCATTTGACTACCTTAACCTTACAAGCAACTACTTTCAAATTAATTAACCACTTATTATATAATGAGGACTTTTCTACAGTCTTTAGCTGAGGTCTAAATATTCCAAAGATCCTAGAGGTTTCATCTTTCACTATAATGAAATGAACTAATTTATGAGGGCTTTTTAAAATACTGTTATGAAAGTTTTGAGCATCAGCAATAATGTAGCCATTTAATTTACCTAAGATTTCTGGTTTTATACAGAAGTAATGAAGTACCATGTCCTGGGGTGATTTTACGATGCTGAATTGTATCCCCATTCATCTTTTAGCCCAGAAATAAGTTCTGCACCTTTAAAACCAGACTCGAGAGCGAAGGGAGGGGGAAGTGGTGGCACGCAGTTTGTGTGTGCAGAAGCTGCATTTTCATTCCCCCGCATTCCTCACTCTCTCGGTGTGCGCTGTCTGCATCATGGACAGCAGGACAGGGCTCTCCTTTGCTTTTAGTTAGTTTTTTAGCTAGATGAGGCAGATAAGTTCCCTGGACTGTGGCTTTTTTTTTTTCTTTCTTGGAACTGATCAGCACTGCTTTGGACCCAAAACCCAGAAAAATACCAGGAGCTCATGCCTGTAGCCCACCAGGGCCCGGGACGCTGCATTCCCCAGTGCAGGAGGGACTGATAAGAGACTGAGTGAGCTGAGCAACACCCCACGCAAAGGACTCTGAATCTGCCATCTCTTCAGGACAGCGAGAGGTTCCACTGTTTAATATTATTCATTTTTCCATGTTTTTGAGTACTTTGCTTGTTAAATAAACAGTTTTTTCCATTTTTTCTCAAAGGAGGTTTATCTCCTGAAACAGTTGGGGGAGAGGCCACTTGAATTTGCTTTCTAGAAAAGACCACTTCTGAACTTTCCTCACAAAATTTGCCGTAAATCAGGACATAACATTAGTCAGGAGAACTACTGCCATAATCCATCACTCCCTAGAATTATAATATAAATATACTGTTCAATACTTACTTTTAACATGTCTTTGACTGCAGTCCTGCCTTCCTTTCCAAGGAAAAGATGGTAGGGGTAAAGCCGATCAATAACTTGCTGGACTGACATCTTAGGAAAGGAATCCTAATCCAAATTAAAAAAAAAATGAAAAAGTTATTGGCTCATTCTGTCACCAGCCATTAACCCAAAATTCTGCACAGCTTTGAACTTAAAATAAGACTTTAAGGTCAATATACAAAGGACCACTACAAGCAGTATTTGACTAGATGTTGAAACAGGCACTTCTCAGGTGTAAGTCATTATAATTTAAGTGTCCAAAGTAGATTAGAAGAATTATGTTCTAAAAATTATTTTCTTTCCTGTGCATAAATGGAAGCTACAGTGACTGGCTCAGCTACCTAAAGACAAATATGGCCAAGAGAGACAAATCCCACCACAAGTAAATGAGTTTCACAGTATTACTAGAAAAGAAACGATATTACAAGAAATCTGTATTTCAATAATGATCTACACATTCACAGCAATTTAAAATATTTAATTTGTATTCTATTATACTGTATCAGTTCTACTTAACAAATCAGTTCATAGAAATTTCTGAACAGTTTGATTAAAACTGTGTTGTTCTGAAAAGAATAACTAAGTATGCTTGCACTTCCTATAGAAAAAAACCCAACCTTTTTTTTTTTACTATCTCCTTGTTAGACTTAAATAGTAACTCTTCTGTCAATTGCTGCCTGAACTAGAGACACATTTGACTATTTAGCTGCAGCAATAAAGAAAGAGAAATGCATTTATGACTACTGAAGACACTACGCATAAAGCCTTTCCTGGTAGAAAAAAGGGCTTTCAAACTCTCTCTCAACTGATTAAGTATTGATTGTTCGTTTCAAAATTGACTTGCAAATTTTTAAGGACTGCTTGTGTGTAATACTAGCGGAAAACAGTCACTTGACTGGTACTATCTTTTTAAGCCTTCATCAAAGCAAATAAAGCAATTCAAATAAAATTAACTGATTTTCAGTTATACACTTGGATTTACATAAGCACACAACTGAAAGAAGAGTTCCTTGGAAATGAAACCAGGAGACGCATATTTTATGAAATGCGTAGTTCAACTTATAAGCAGTAACACTATTTATAATGTTCCACATTAAAAAAAAGTCAGTAAAAATAAACCATTTATTGCACTATAGTAAATGTTCAGCTTCAAGGATCAGAGAACCCTTTACTGCATTTTAAAAGCCCTCCATCTATATATAAAGACATACCATGTAATTTTTCCACATTATCTCAAATTAGTAATAATTACAATGGAATGTATAAAATAAACCTCTTTAGAACAAGACCCTACAAAAAAAATTCCCTTTTGTCAGGCAGAAGTTCTCAAACTAAGAAATTATGTTTTGGGACTCTGTGACTCTAGGACAGAAGATAAGAAACCACTCTTCACACAATGCACTTTCTTCACACTTTTTAACAGTTAGACAAACTAAACTAGAAGCAGAGTATGGCACTGACCCAACATACAAAGGAAAAATGATGTAGCTCAAAATCACTGAGCACAGCTTAGAAATCCAAGTGATTAAAACTAATTCTAAAAGAAACAGTTTCTATTTACATAAAAAAGATATTGTCATACAATGGTAACACCTCACATTCTCTAATGTAAAATAAAATGCTTCCTTCACAGTTTAGATAATAGCTTAGGGCTCATTTTCTTTCTGTTACTCTGAAAGCCATCTGGCATTTATTTAAAAATAATTTTTTACTTTGTGACTCAAAGAATAAAAAGTTACAATTTATTTCAAAATCCAACTTTTTTTTTTCCCAAAGCCCTCCAAATACTACTTTATTTCACTGAATTTGAATTTTCATCACTTCTTAATATCTAATGTAGGACCCCTAATTCAGAAAACAAATTCTGTCTGTAAGTATCCAGCACAACTGAGGGGATTGAGCACCACAGTAACATAAGTAATTGATATGCTTTAATGCTTATAATCCAATAAAATATGTAGGAAGTGATCTGCTGCTGAGCAGTACCATAGTTCTCTGTTGTCTCATGTACAGTCATTTTATCTATCTAGAGTTCCTTCTACAGACACATGCACCTTGGAGAGTGGGTCTGAGAAACTCTCCTGGCATTTTACCCTCCTGGGTTGACCATGCCTTCCTGCATGCAAAAGGGCACCAACTCCTCTCTCTTTATACAGATCTCATGTCCCTGACTTCCTTCAGGAGGCACCTTCCATGTTGTCTTTGACTTTTTACCACGTAATTATGAAGTCCAAGGGACAAAGGACTATCCAGGAAAGCAGAAAGACTGACGTAGCTCTAGTCCTGAGCTGCCTGACCTGTCACTGGAACTCTGCAGATATACAATTCCTATTTCCCTCTGGACTTAGCTGTCAGGCAGCACTGCATCTTCAAGTGTGCACAGCCTGCATCTTCACATAATCCTCCATTTCCGTCTATTCTAAATCCACCAGTCAGCCCAAAGACCTAATGTAGGTTTCTTCTCATACAATTTAACTGTTTCCTATCCCCACATTTGTTTTGGGTCCTTTAAGGTGTCAGTGGACAGCAATAGGTATCTTTGTAATGCAATCAATTTGATTTACATGTGTAACATTAAATCCAAAGCACTTTTAAGCTGCAGTTTTTATTTCTCTGCCCTCGATACCTCAGCACCATCAGATAAACTGTAGATGCCCTGAAGTCTGGTAAGGTGATTTACCAGAGGGGGGAAATCTTATGTCATATCATACTTTGTTCTTAAGTACTATGCTTTATGTTTGGTTAAAGTAATATCCAGAGATATCTAAGACTTTTCTCCCTCAGATCATTTTTAGTTTTTTTCAAGTTTTTATTTCAAATATTCATGTTAGCCTTCTTCTAACAACATAAATAAATCAAATCTAATTCTGAGCAATTTTAAACCCATACAGTTTCACAGCACATGTATGCACATACCAAAATCTGAACTGCAGCCGATAAGCTGTCTAAAGGAAAATCTGGAAGTCCCAATGTAGAAGATTCTTGAGAGCAGAGAGTTGTAGCAAAAGATAGGAGCTGAGAAATTCTGCATATGAAAAAAGCAATTACTGAGTTTTATACATGCAATCTGTATTTAAAATATTAAAGCATAAGAAATACAATAAAAGATGCTGAAACTACTTCTGAGTGCACACAAGTAAGGTGTGACCAAAGTTCTAAAGCACTAAGGATTCATTATATGAAGGCTGCATACTAAAAGCTGTGTGAGCACATGCCCACACATATTAAAAATTTCTTCACTTCTGGTCTCTGTGCAGTGATAGAGAAACAAAAATAGCATGGAATCCTGAAAGACATAGTTTCTTCTTTTTTTTTTTTTTCTTTCTTTTTTTTTTTTTTTTTTTCAATTATGAAAAATTACCTCTCTGTGGAAACATTTGATCCAATTGAATATAATAGCTGAAGATGGTCCTGGAAATAGAACATAAAATCACAGAGTAAATTAATTTTGGCATCATATTGTGGGTCACAGGTCATGATATGAAGCATTTTCTGTCTTTCCCTCTAATTTAGACATTAGGATTCTACGCACTCCTTGACACAGAATTAATTTTATTTAAGAATAAAAAAAGATCAAATTCTTTCTTTTAGGGCTGTCTTATGGAAGTTACTTTTCTGCTGCAGCATTCCATGGCAACTCTAAGACTGCGTGTCAGGAGTTTTATGCATACAAAAATATGAAAACTGCACCTTAAGATAAATTTGTTACCCAAGAACTCTTTTCAGAGGTGAAGTAAGTAAAACATAACATCAGAATATTATCTCTACTCAATACAAATGATCCAGTCTTCTGCTACCACACTCACCTTAAAGGGCAGATGATAAACATCTCTAGCTTGAAATCGAGAGCGAAGGGGTGGATCCAAAGGATTACCAGAGTATTTAGGTACTGGCAGGCCCAAGGCTATCACTCGAAAATCTTCACTAACCCGAACAATCTTCCATGCATCTAACTCTGATTTGGTATGCTCCTAAATAAATTAAAACAAAGCAACAGGAAGGAAAAAACTCCACATTGTGTCACTGAAAACCTATGATGACTAAGCTCCAGCTCAAATAAATGCCCCGGTCCTTCAGCCTAAATGTGGTAATTTCTCAAATGTTTTTGTCCTTGATGCAGAGTGACTAGGAAGATATGAACTGGTCAAATCTGTGGATGATGAAAACATGATTTCCCAAAATGAACATAGAAAAAAATTATCAATCAGGTATAGCTTTCAGACCTGCAGCATTATGACCAAAAACCCTAGAGATGATGGTGCCTGTTGTGATATTACCTTACATCTTGTGAAAATGTACAAATACAACACTTTTTACAAAGAACAGAAAATAAACTGATCACAAAATATATTTTATTCTGAAACATTAGGACTGTGTTACAATGAACAAGTTTTTTTCTGTTTTTCTCTAAGCGTAAAGGCAACTAAAATCTCCATTTTAGAAGCTTCATTCACAAATTATTATATGAAATAATACAGAACTAGTCTCCATGAGGACATTAAATGTTATATTATGTCACACAAAGGATTCTTTGCATACAAAAATGCTCTCTATCTATCCACATCACAGTTAAGTCCTCCTTGAAACTACACATGAATGCATTTCCTTCAGACCTAAATGCTCAGTAATTATTCACACAGGAGAAGCAAAATTGAACATTAGTTTATATAATAAAACAGTCCCCAAACAACAAAACAACAATATTAGATTTAGTATTGTAGCAAGGGATTTATTTAACTCATATACTATTATCAGTGTACCTGAGGCACTTGTTTTGAAACATTTAATCATCAGAAGAGTGTTTAAAAGGAAGAGAGATGTTTTACAACCAAACCGAAGTTTGAATTCTCATTTCCTTTCTTTAAATACAATTACATTTAAAAAGCTTGTTTTTGAAATATAATAATAATGCTTCCAGTAACTGCATCTACTAATTAAATATTACAATTTTTTTTAAAGGCATGGATCAGAGACAATTTGACCACAGATGAAAGGCCTAAGAAGTAATGATATATTTTCAGAAATTCACCATGGTACTTCAGCACAGCTGGCAACCTCATACAATCAAGATTAGATTGCAAATTTCCTTGCTGTGCCACATGGGTTTGAATCACACACCTAACCACAGATGTGACAGAAACATGAACAAGCAGGTGAGAAAGCAGGTGTCAGACTGACAGGTATGTGACTGGAAACTACAACACATGGAACTAAGATGCAAAGTACTACTGAAACTGTCAAAAAAAAAAAAAAAAAGCCTAAAGAGTATCCATCCAAGCAGTGGGACTCAAAGCCCAAAGAAATGAAAATGGTTTAACGTACTAATGACAGCAGACACTGAAATCCCATTTCCTACCAAAGGAAAAGCCTCTAAACATTTTCTATAGTTGAGACTGCTGTTTACACATATTTTTGTAAATTAAAGGCAAAAGAGCACCAATATAGTGACTGAATACAGAGATACTCATCTTGACCTCATTCTTTTGGTATCCTAATATTTTAAAAGCTTAGCAACAAGGCTACTGCCATGCTGAAGCATTATCCGAACTTCATGGCAACAATTTCAACTTAAATATCTTTTCACAAGGACACTTTAGTTATTCTCACGCTGTGCCTTTCACATTTTAGAAACATACAGGCTTCATACAAAGTTTACATGGACTAGTTTTTTTCATAAAGACAGACAACACAGAAAAAACAGAAACAACTTTCTGTGTTGTAGACAACAGAGAAAAAAAACACTGAAACCATGGTCAAATTTCCCCCATTTGACTCCTAAAGCACTCTCTCCTTCACAATAATATTCCAGCATTACCAAGAAGAGGAGAGAAAAAAAAAGAAACTTCAAATAGCATTTCCATACCTGCAAAAGTTTGTCATAACGATCTGCAGACATGAGGAAACGACCATCTTCAAGCTGCATTTCCCTATTCTCCAGCAAATTGTTTAACACTGGCAGGACATTTCGCTCAGCCTTCTCCAAGCCTTCCAGAACAAGGATTCTGCCTTCAGTAGCTGCACGAACTGCACACTTTAAAAAAAAAAAAAATCCCCCAACATTTTAATAGAAATAAACTTTGTATAATTAATTCAAACCTTTTTTTTTGTTCTTGGGAAAGAACCTCCAAGTTCCTCCAAGAACTTTCCCAAAACAACATTTATTTCTGTAAGAATCAACATGACTCATATCAGTAGTGATCAGGAGAGGTGACGTGACCTCCTTTAATACATTCATGAGCTGGAGTTTTACTGCCTAACTATTATGTGACAGAAGTTACAGTATTTTGTACTGTAATAAGTATAAGTATTTGTACTGTATAAGTTACTATTATGACAGAAGTTACAGTATTTTGTACCAACAGAATAAGATATAAAACCTTGCAGAATTTTAGACTAAACACAGTATATATATATATATGTAGCATCATTTCTTTTTGATGTCATATAATATTCTGCCTTTTTGGGTATTTTAACATCACCAAACAGTTCTGGGATAGCATTTTTAACAGAAAACATACATCAAGGGGGTTTCACCTATTTACAATTATATTAAGATGTTTAGAAAAAAGTCCAGTATTCCTTTAGATTTTTCTGAATATGCATCAGCATAATTCATCCTCAGTACATCACTTTAGTTTGATTAGAATGTAAGTCTGTTGAAACCAAACATGGTTGATGAAAGCGAAATAGTGCCACAAGTAATCAGATTTTTAAGAGAGTGATAAGATTAAAATAATTGATTTAATTTTAAAATATTCCCCAACTGAATATGGTCTTCTACAAAACCAGAATAAAAATACAGCCATTAATTTGATAATCCTTTGAAAACTTAGGGTTAGAAAATGGTTTATTTTCTACTTTATTGGTTGTTTATATATGGCTGCTTCTTAACAGCCATATATAAACTTCTTAGTTTTACATTTGTGGAGCTAAAACATAAAACTAACCTCTGGTGTTGATGGCTTTGTGCAACTTTGTTACAATGACATTAACTCAAGTCCATTAAGTACACTTGGTAGCTAATATTCATAATAACTGCCTAGTAAGACTCTGAAATACAGTGCATTCTTGTCTTCTGATTTGCAGAAGTTTAAGCTGATAATAATGTGGCAGGTTTGGGCACAGGCAACATTTAGAGGCACCAGAGTCTTTCTTTGCATTCCTATCACATTTAAACACAGTTTCAGACACAAGTACAGTTGCAAAGGGAGAACAAATGAAGTCTTTTCCCAGCATGTCTTCTATAAACTCCTACAGAAGAACCTGTCATATAATGCTAGATGGAAATTACTGATGAATACAATAGATGCCAAAAAATAGGTCAGAGAGAAAGAAGGAAGATATGAAAAAGAATAATGCAGAAGCAGCAGGATACAAAAATAACCCACCCAAAAATTACATATGAAAGCAGATGTATAAAAGACAAATGCATACAGATAAAGTAGGAACAAAGACAAGTTCAGCACAACAAATTAATTGCTGCATGGGTTTAAAGCACACAACTGACTCAGACACCCATCTGAGGAGACACTTGCCCTGGTTTTGGAGAAGGGCTGGAGCTCAGAGCCTCATGGGTATGGCCAGGCTGCTGTTCTATATCACACAGGTCATCATGAGGCGTGGCTTCAGGGGAAGCAAAGGGTGAGCACACACCATGGGTGGGACACTCTCTCCACTCTCTCTGTCTGGGAGAGATTGCCAAAACCAGCCATGGGGACCCCGCCCTCCCCTTCCCATCCCTCAGGAGAGTGCAGCTCTGGGTGATGAAAGCAGCTGAGCCCAGAGGAGGATGGCAAAATGGTCTGGAAGCGGAGCAGGCACAGAGCCAAACCTCAGCAGAGCCAGCAGGGCATGGTGCCAGCGTGGGAAGTGGCCGCAGGGAATAGAGTGGAAGCAAAACCAGGACGAGAGGAGCTCAGCCCAAACCAAGCCCCAGAGGCATGGACTGGTCAAAAGCAGCGGTGCCACATGGAACAGAGTCCCAGCAGAGCTGTCCAGAAACAGGCGACATGGTGCAATGTGACCTGGTTTTCAGGGGGTTGTTCATCACCGCTCTTCATTGTCTCGGAGCTAGGGATGGGAAGCTCTGACTGTGGGAGCACCTGCCATCTTGTCTTTGTCTGGGGAAGCCAGAACTAAGCTGAAGTGGTGAACACCTTTTGTGTGTAAAGCACCTTTTTCTGGTATACTTTTGTTGCTAATATTGCTGCTTTTACTGTGCATTTCTTATTCCACTGCTGTTTGCTTTCAGTAAATTGCTATCTAAACCTACATCTCGGATTTTGTTCCTCTCTCACCAGAGGGGGAAGGGGGAAAGGGGAGAGGCTTATTTGCAGTTCAATTTCTGTCTGGTGTTAAACCACCACAACACTAAACAATAAGACTAATCAAGATGCTCCTGTGCAATTTAGAAGCATAACTAACAACTGGCAAATTAGCCATGGAGTAAACTTTTCACATCACTATTAATATGGAAACAATTCCTATTTATTAATGTATCTAATCTGGACTCAGGCAAACATCACTGAAAAAAAGCACTCATAAATCCTGGTACAGATCTCCAGATCAAGTTCCTTTCTTAAAAAGACAACATTTTTATATCTAGCCTCATCATTATTATCAGAGAAACTTGGAATAAGCCCATTGAACAAGGACTAAACCTCAGATTATTTCTCTTCCACTGAACCACTAATTCTTTAAAAAAAGCAATGAATTTTTTTCTTCATTCAGGACATCACACACTACCTAACAGGCAACATAAAACACTTCTCTCCTCATCCCATAAAATATGTACAAAGAATAATTTTTCTACTAACATTCTTCCCTAGGAAGGTCATTGGTCATGTCAAAAATCTGCTCCAACCTGCTTGAATAGAAAACCTGAGTCTCCAGCACAGTCCAGTACCTGGCATGAACAAAATGCTATTTTGTCTAAATGCAGCTTGGAGACATAGCCAGAATTCGTTTTAACAAACAATTTATTTGCCAAGCTGGTTGGATTCTGCATATTATAAGTCTATGAAGACTTTATGACTGATTTTTACTAGCCAGAGGAAAATACACATTCTGTTCATATGGTTTCAAAATATTTTGAGTATCCATAGAATCATGTTGACTCATGTTGAGACACACACACACTATGGATGTGTTCAAGTAACATGCTTCCAGTACTAACAAAAACCTCTCTCTTGAACTGGTATACGAAGAAAGTCTGCTGTAGGGGTAGACAGCAAATATAAGGAAGTGTATAACAATCATTAATTTTGAGAAAGAGAAAGCTCTCCATTAGCAATGCAATCCTGAGAAGCAGCTTACTACATACACTGTGCTGACTGCTGATTGTCAGCTTACAGGATCAAAATTTAAAAAGTACAGAACTTGGAAACTGTTTGAAATTTTTATTCAAAATTCTGTTTCTCAGGAAAACAAAATTTCAAATGATCTTTCCCTACCTATATGCACCTTTTACAATCAGATTCAGGAAAGGTTGAATGCACAACCATAGTTTTTTATTTCCTAATCAAAGACACTACATAACAATGATACCATCACCACCGCCACTGAGCACTAATTCACTCTGATGTACTTTCTTCCATCTTCAAAGCATACCTGAATACTGGAAATTGTTCTTAAGAATACAGTGATATAAATGCACACTTCATCTGCCTCTAAAGCTCGTGTTAAGTAGCATAAAGTCTGCTCTTAAGACCAGAAGAGCTGAAATATCTTTCTCTGAGTTACACTATTTCTGCATTCTGGTTGCTAACGAGTAGTTTTTCCAATAAGCTAGGCATACTACAAGGCATCCTCTGAAAACATCCGTTTTAGCTGTGTATTGATGGATTGGTATGGAAGCTAAAATGCATTTTAAAAATCAGAGGAAGGAAAGTAAGTTTGCAATCTGTCACTGAAAATTATTTTTAAAAATGCTTCCAAGAAACAAATCTTCATAATTCTATAATGAGAACCCAGAGAGAGTTGCATTGACCCCCTCTCTCATTATCCCTCTATCATTTTTGTTCACTCTAAATGTCTAACGTAAACCACAAATTTGACAAGAGGCATTTATATCATGTACCTTTGTCACTAAATCTGAGATTAAACATATTAATTCTTGTTAAAAGGTCAAAAAAGATTTGTTAAGTTTACTTTCAGATTTATTGTCACTGCAGCCAGGAGACTATTTTGCTTATCAGAGGACAGATGCTGCTGCCTCCCACCTGTGCTGCCAGAGCTCTGGAAGGATGGTAACCTGGATACCTGCTCCAGGGAATACCAGCAGCTACCAGAGGCTGGGAGCAGAAACACTTCACACAGTACTGCTCTCATTGTAGTGGTTTTATGCAACAAATACATTACACAGAATGTTTACAATGGTTTTACACTGCACCTACCAAAAAAAAAAATCTTTAAAGGTAAAAACACCTTAGGAACAAGACAACCCTAGGCAGCCTTTCATTGACTTTCCTGTAGCTGAATCATGGCAAGCAGTGCAAAATGACAAATGCAGGAAGCTGTAAACCCCAATTTTGACATAAATCAGTGTATAACCATATGGATGAAGTTATATAGTGTCAGAACCGGAAGGACAGAAAAAAGCTCACCACAATGCACACACTGAAATGCAAAAACATCGAAGAAAGAAGACATTTTTACATAGCTTACCAAAATAGTTTGTAAAGCCACAAGAATTTTAACAGTATAGTTTTCACATACTAGAACTGAAGTGGTAGTTCTTTTCTCTCAGGAAAATGCTTATTGCACACCAGAAAATTCTGGGAGTCCTGAAATCCATGAGGAAGGTTCTCGGGGAACTCCAAAGGACTTTTTTCAAATCTGGGCATCATTCAGAATATGATTTCAGAACTGTTTTATAATTAAAAGGCTAGAAATTGCTCAGCGGTAATCAATAACTGTCTTTTACAGGAACTACCTCAATGTACATTTTAGGGTTTTTTAGATGATTACTTGCCCCTGCTCTGAAAACTGGATCCCTGTAATGACATACCAAGCACAGCAACCATAAGAACATAGAAAAACAACAGTACAAGCAACTCAGTGAACACAAGAACTAATGAGGTAAGGATTCTCTACATCTGCAGCCTACATTTCAGACGTCACTTCCAATGCAATATCTTGTTCCCACCACCCACACAATATCCCACACAAACTCATCCACCCAATTCTTTCCACTCACTTCTGCATCTCATAAACATCACAACAATGTAATGTCCAGATGTCACTTATGATGAAAAGAGATCCTGAACAACCATCTGGTAAAGACAACACAAACCTTAGGCTGGTTTTGAGCTAACAAAATGGTGACTGACTGCAGCAGGCTGACAAAACTTGAACTATTAAATATGTGGTACAGTCTGTCTTCCATAGATGACAGGTTTGAGTCCCTGTAACCTACCATGCTAACAAATATCACAGAACTCAGAGGAAATGGATATCTTCCAGATTCATTTCCATGAGTCAAATACAATAAATCCAACCTTTAAAATTTAAATTGTTAAAACTACCCAACAAGTAAAAGATAACACTAAATGACTGAGAAGCAGAAATGAATATTAGGAGCTTTTACTGTCTCCTACTGGGGAAATTATTTTGTTAGACTTTCAAGATATATGTAAAAGACATGTCTAATGATATGTCTCTACCAAAGACTATATTTCGAGGTATTTGGTCAGCTTTATGGCCTCTTAATTCCCTAGCTATTGTTTTCCTTCATGAGTTGAGCAAACTAAAAACCTGTTGAGCCACACTTAAATAAATGACTACTTACTGGACTGAAGTAATAGAATCCTACAATCACAAATTTGCTCTGTCTGTTCTTAGATAGCAGCCACAACTGCCAATTTCCAGTCACCTGGGACTTCTACAGTTGCCAAGGACTGCTGGTAAGTGACTGAATATGAGAACAGGCTTTCTCCAAAGTAAAAGTATCAGCAAAAACTGCACAGTAAGATAAAGGCCTACTAAAGCCACATTCAACCACTTTAAAAGCTAAAATGTCACATTTTAATGAAAACTTAACATTATCTTTTTCCTTAAATGTTTTGAAAATCTTGTTTAAAGATTTTCAAAATATTTAAGGAAAATAAAAAGTATTTAATAAAAAAAGTTATGAATGTATAATGCCATTCCAAGATGAGATGACAAACAGGCCTATCATTCATCAAAAAAGTGTATTCTATCTCTTGTTACAAAATTTTTCACTTTGTAGATGATGATAAGCTACAGTTTTGCATTTTCAAACTTAGGCCACAAATATACTGAGTTACACATATTCCAAATGTGATGTTCATATTTAATGAAAATCAATGCAATAGTAAAACTAATATGATTAGTCAAATTAAAAAGGTAACTTAAGAACTAATTCCACTTTTTTCTCCCTCTGTAATGGAGCAGGGGGCTATATCTTCACTATTCAGCCTGCCTCCCCACTGAGTTAATCAAGTGTTTTCTGGGCAGGTTTTATAGTTATTTTTCTCCTGTGAGTTTAGCAAAATTACAGAGTAGATACTGTTATCCACTCCTTTTTTTATTTAAATGCCCACAAAAGACAGAGAAATTGCAGTATACCAAAGTACTGTCAGCCAGGCTAGCTAGTATCCAAAGAAGGAATGCAGCAGTCTGCAGTAGGCAGTGTTTCAGTGAGAATGAATGGCCTGAACTGGTGAGCATCTACTTCATGATGCTATACCATGGCAAAGAATGAAAAGCAGCTAAAGAAATAAACTCCTGAATTTATTCGAGTTTTGAATCAGAAAATTTGGCTGGAAAAGTCTACCCTAGGAAGTGAATCAACATATGATGAGAGCATAAATATGTAAATGTGACAAGAACTGGAACAGTCCTTTATTTCTGTCATTGATTTTTGTTTCCCCAGTCACTGATTTCACCTTCCTCAACACAATTTTATTTTCCATTTTTGAAGTACCACATGTCAAATGATCTGGTTTTACTTCCATTACCCCTTACCCTAACATGACAGTCAGGCATTTTTTGCAACAGTACTTGCAAATTGTATTTACAAGAAATTATGTCCCTGCCTTGGCAGGGTCCAGCTATTTTAGCTGCATTACACCAAGTACCTTAGCATGAAAGCACAGTTACATCAGGTACGTGAAACATTTTGCCTCATGGCCAGAAACCAGGCCCAGCAGAAGGCAAACTGAGGTTCTTAACAGATTTGTTAGTAAAAAAACCTACAAAGAAATAAACCTAGGCAAGGTTTATCTTCTGTACAGGAATAAGGGTAATTTAATTTTTTTTCCTGATGAGTAGCAAAATAAAAATAGAATTTTTTTGTATCTGTCAAGTATTTAATTATGAAGTTAATTATAACTCTTAAATCACTTTAACTCAGAGCACCATCCATGAAGTCCATATTGCCTATGGATATTATGATCCTACATATCACAAAGTATTGCTCCTTTCCCCATAGTACGAAATAACAGCTGAAAAGGAATATACATGCAACAGATATACAAACATAAGAAAAAAGAATCTCACACTTCTTATAAGGAATTATAAATACATGATCCTAATATTCCTCACATTACATCACAGACATTCATCTATATGCCCTGTACATCAAAACAAGATACCAGAGTCTGAGCTAGCCCGACAAATCCAGTTGAATGCTGACACTTTAAGAAGCATGAATGAAGTATTGCAAATGATTATACCAAAATCACTTCTACGAGTTAAGAGGCTACCATATAGGGTCCCTTAACATGCATTTTTCTTTTAGATAAAAGATACATTATGTCAACATCAACAAAGATTAATTTCATCCAAGTACCGTTGATTTCTACCTAATATTTCCCTCTTTGTCTCCAGTGTTGGAGAAACTAAGAAAATGAATAGGAACACTGACACTTTTGGAGTGCATTGCTTGTCTCTTCCTTCTACAGACTTCACTATTTTACTTTTTGTTCTAGGTACACAGATACTGAAGTGTTTTCAGTCCACAAAGTTATACTTTGTGACAATGTGGCTGTGGCTAACTTACCAGCACATCAAAAACCCACTGCCACTTCCAAGGCAGTACGCTAATAAATCACAGAATCACACAATTTTCACTCAGTGGTTAATTTTTGTTAAAAGCTGAATCACTCTTACACATTTCTTTAGGAAGATATAGAAAGTTTTTTATCTCTATACACAAACATACATACATACACATGTGTATACACACACACTCTCAAATATTACACTCTCTAATATGATTATCATTTCATTCAATTAATCTCACATCTTATTTTATAATTCCCTTTCTAATCTGCTTTGATTAAAAGAAGCCAAACCCCAGACTGGGTAGTGCTACTCCAGGGGATTTCATGTTATGTTCATTTTACAGACAGTATCATTGAAGTTGTCATTTCTGTCACTCCGGGTATTTAGTTGCTTACTACGTGAAGTATTTCAAGCCATGTCAGAAGATTATTCTTCAGGTATCTTGACAACCAATTTTACATTTTGCCACTGTATAACTTAGGATGCTGGTGCAGTTAGGGATGTAGAAGTATTGTACTAAAATGAGTATGTTCACATAGTTCAAAGACACTGCAAAACAGAGTCTAATTTTTCACAGACAGAAATGACAGTGAAATACATATATATCCACTCAGTGAATGCAGCCTAATCTTCAAAAACATGATGTTTTCAATTATTCAGCATATAACCATATGACATCCTTCTACTTATTCCAGCCTCAGTTAATCTGATGGTCTTGAACAGAAAAGACTGTACACTTTATTACATGGTTTGTGTTCGGGAAGCTTCCTTCATTTAATGTAAATGTTGGAAGATAAAGTGTAAACAAAAACAGGCATTCTGGACAATGTGATTTGCAATACAATCCTGGAGCAATACACCTCTCAAGCACTAACAAAGTGGCTTAGCTGCTCTCCCAATTTCACCTGCTACATTAAAATATTGTAGGATTTCCTTAAATGTAATAATTATTAATGTAGGAGGCTGTAGTAATAAGATTTTAAACCAGGGATGTGACTAATGTAGCTGTACACACAAAAAGCAAAATTACACCAGAAATGGGGAAAAAAAAAAAGACAAAAAAATCAAATCTAATTCCCTATTTTTTGGAAATACAATAGGCTATTAGAATCTTCTTACTGGTTCAATGAAGATGACATTTTGTCAGAGTCAGAGTTGTAGAAGCAGGAAATCACTTTGCAAGACAAGCTCTTCTATCAATAAAAGTAAAATCTGACAGTGCCATTTGAATATTTATGTATTATAAAGTAATTCTAACTAATTACTTGAGATACAATATAATTAACCCATGCAATAAATTAGAGGTTACTTAATTAGCTCAGTAATAGCAATAATGGCATTTCTGAGGCTTTTAACAGTGAATTAACAGCTGAAAGCCAAAATTAATGGCCCAAAGTAAAGACAAGAAAACAGAATTTTCTGCTGTCAGTACATGAATTAAAACAAATAATTCACCATTACCTCACCGTAAAATCTTTATTTTACATTATTTTAATTGGCAGTGAATTTGACAATTCAATTTTTACCTTTATTTTAATGATCTATTTCTGAGGTAAATAAACCGCTTTTTTTTCAGCCTTCATCAGATTTTTCTTCTAACTACCTAACTCCAGCTCTCCCACTTGATTCACTCTAGTACTAAGAAATGCTGATATGCAAGAATATTTGATATGCTGGTCCTTCAATATATATTTCAATATGGAATTTCAACCACTGCTTCCAAATGACCACCTCTCAAATATATTTTAAATAAGTATCTGCAATTTTACTCCATAACTTCATATTAAAATATAGCAGATGTTTTGAAACCTCTGAGATAATAATTTACAGCATTTAATCTGTCACTATTAAATGTGGAGCTATAAAGAACTACAACATCTTCACAGTCACTCAGAGACAACTTTGCAAACCTTTCTGTGTCTGCAAACTCAATGAGCCACTAAATTAAAGTTCTTTCTGGTCACAAGATGCCAGGTTTTGTTACAGTATATTATTATTCAAAGTGTAAAATAACTACATTACTATATTATGACTTGCTTACAAAGAGCCTCATATATCTTAAACAACAGATAAGTTTTATTGAACCCATAGAATTCAGACACAGGATGTCCTGTGGAAACCAGACTTTAAAGCTCTGCTGTCTTCTCTTGGGTGACATGAAGAGCAAGCATAAGATTCTTCAGGACAGGAAATGGTACAAAAATCTGAAAAGCAGAGTCTACTATCTTCAATCCTTCACATGAATTCACCTTCTCTTTGTCTCAGCTACAACAACTGGAGCAATCCAAGCTCTTCAGGGAAAATTGTGTTAGGGCTTCCTACTGATACCTTTCTCAGTTAATGGTTTGTAGTTTAAAGAACAGTAGTGTCTGGCTTCTGTAATACTCTGAATTAGTACAGCATCTGCAAACCTCAAAATCATTAAACAAACTCATTGAAATTCAGGCACCAGTGTAATCTGTTAAACTTTATAGCTCAATAATATAATGGAATAATTAGATATATGATGGTTCTATAACTATGTACCATATTTTATGCATCTAAGTAAAATGCAGGATGAGAAAACTTCAGCTGGAACATCACCATCTATGAGATACTTCTTTCATATTTCCAGTATTTTAAAACTGTTCATCTAAATACGAAGTATTTCTTTTCCTAAGTTCCATTCAAAGCTTAAACATACATTGGTTATAAATACGGTGAGTAAAACATGAGCTCAGGAAAGATGCAACAGATTCCGACAGATTTTAGTACTTTGGTATCTTGCTAAAGCAAAGTCTTGGTCTGAAGTACTGCTGTGCTGGATTCTGTCAAAAACCTTTCAACTGAAAATTTCTAACTCACAGAGGAAGGTGGTCATCTTAGACCTTGATCTTAAGAAGCAAATCTTCCCAGAGTGTTCATGCTGCAGTGATGACTCAAAATAGATTGTGCAAAGTGAGGCTGTCTCACACTGGGATCAAAGTCTACAGACAAATCCGGCAGTAACAGGCCATGTCACATCTTAGGGAGATTCTTACAGTCCTTGACACAGTGGATCTTACAAATGCTAGTTAATTAATGCTATTACACCATGGGTGAATTACCTGGACTATCCTGTACAAAGTGTGAGGATAAGGCTGTCCATAACAGTAGACAGGTGTGCAGCTGACATTAGTCCATGAGTTAATCCCACAATCTACATAAATGCTCTGGTAAATGAGAAGCCATTTACAGCCTTAATACACAGTACAGTGCTTCAAATTATCTCCTGTTGTGCAATCCTCACATTTCAGGTAAGCATGAAATAATTTGAAGTCCTAGAAGTAACTGAAATAAGATATATTTAGATTAATTAATTCTTCATTCTGAGGATCTTCCACTGCTTAAAGCCATTTATTGTGGATTCAAGAAAATCTACTTGAAGTTTTCTTGAAAATTTGGAAGCTGCAAAAGAGATGATTGGGAATTTAAGAAAAAGATAAAAAGAAAGGAAAAATGTTTCTTTAAGAGAGAACAAAGCTTTCCAGTTTTCTCTCAAGAAACACCTGCATGATGGTGATATCACTAACTTCTATAGCATCACCAACCAAAAGCTCTTTTAGATAACTCCTTTAAGTTCATACTACATCACAGGAACTCACCCATCCTATCTAACCAGAAACCTAACTTCTGTAAAAATTTTAGGTATCTAGGAAAACAGACATTTCACATGAAGTGTGTGTTTTACCTGCATAATCAGAAAAGAAACATGCCACTGATAACTTATGAAAAGAAATCTTACCTAACCCAAGTCACTCTATGGCTGTGCCAAATCAGCTACTGGTCTAGGGCAATATGGATGCCAAGAGTGTTTAAATCATTATTTTATTTCAGATCAGCAATGAGGTTTCAAATTAAATCTCCCAATTGTCTTCCTTTTCTGTACTTGGGTTTCACAACACAGAACAGTCATTAAAACACACGAACTAGACGCTTTCACAATTAAACTAGATCAGAAAATTCATTTCAGGAATACATCTAATGTGCTGCAAATGTTGAGGAAGAGACATATCAAGGGCAGTGCTTATCTAACTTGCACAGAATGGATCTTACTCTTATCAAAAATGGTCTGTCTAAATCAACCCTGCAGTATTCTTAAGAGACAGAGCAGTCTTAGATTTGGGTAAAGATAACATTTCTGATAATAATGACATCATTGTGTAAGAGACTTTCTACTTGGATTAGAAACATGTCAATCCACATACCAAATTTTTCATAATATAAACCATGACTTCCTTCAAACGACTTGTGAATAAAGACTAGGTGGTGTGTGACTGCAACTTGCCTGGTCAAGATAAAAAGCACTGCCATCTCGGATCTCTCGTCGCTGTTTGAGGTCAGTCTCTGTGGTGTCCCTCGACAGTGCGATATATTCAACCTCCCGCTTTGTCAGCTCCTGTGGACAACAGCCTAAAGTTATTGCAAAAACAACACTATAACCTGAGTGACTGAACTTTAAGAATACACCTAATGGTATAATTGTACAAAAAAGCTCTAGGCAGCAGCACAGCGATCTGAAATAACTCTGAACAAAATCGAATATCTCTTATTTTTAAAACGTTTACAGTGTGTTCTGCCTCAAACAAAATGGTTTGAATTTCTGCTCAATAAACTTTTATTTTCCCCAAACCTACTCTAAAAGAGCTATATACTCTTTCCATTGAACATCTGTAACATCCTGTAGGTTAATCTTCTGGTTCCAGACTCTGAAAACAGCCAGCATCTACAAATCACAAATAAAAATCAGAAGTTTTCTGCAAAAGATTGAAACATTCAACACTCACAGTTCAGTAACACTTATAGTGTGATGCAGCTGTGATTATTACCTGCACATGCCCTGCCAGTACACTGATGAACTATATTACTCTTACCCTCTCTCCCTTGGCTGTCATGAGATGCACTCTGCATCTGTAAAACTATAGGCTATTTAAAAAAGGAGAACCCTTGGGTTATTGTTTTCCTTATTTTGATTCAATATGAGATATACTTAGAATTTCCTACCTTAAAGGAATAAAAACAATTCCCCCATGTATTTATAACAGGTATTTCTGCTATCTCCATATCTGGGTTATCATGCATTCTGCTTAGGAAACAGATTCATAATGAAATGCTCTTAGTCCTTATTCCTCAGTTAAAGATGTCATCGATTTAACAGACCTCTTTCAACTACGGTTGTATGAAAAAAAAAAGCAAATATATAAAACCCAATTAAAACTACTTTCTTTCTAGTTTTGCAGTGCCTATTGGGTTACAAAGCCACCAATTCCTTTATGTTGCAGGAAGATATAGTTGCACTTTCTTTTAATTAAAGGGGGGGAGTGTTTTTCAACAATTAGCCCTGTGTAGGAATGCATAGTAGCTTTCAGCAACAGCAAATAGAAGTTTTCCAGGCTTATATATTTTCATTAAAGGCACCACAGCATGTATCAGTTCACATGGAAGGACCAACCTTCACATAATTTTTTGGTTTGGCATTGAATCAGTAAGCTGCAGCCTTTCTAAAAGATCTCAAGTGCATACAGTCTGTGGCATAAATAACAAGACACATTTTATATCCTATGCCTGGATATCAGGTGTTTTTCCAAGTCCTCTTTTTAGGTTATACCAAACTCTTATCATTTATTTTAAGGAATGCATCAAACTGTCAAGTAGCACATCTGGTTTGCTGAATTGAAAAATCTTTTCTCTCCTTTACAAAGCTCAGAATCTTGTAGCTTTCTCCTCGATGCTTTACCTGAGAGAGCTAGCCTTTGAATAAGTATCTTTTGATTTTTAAAGGAATGTCTGATCTTTATGACAACTGTTTATACACCTCCATTTGTGATCCCTCTGCTCAACCAGATTCCAGATAAAGCTCATGGCATAAAGCTCTAGTCCTATCCACATCACTTTTTGGGGCAGACATCCCCCTCCTCCTGATCATTTAACGGCACTGACTTTTTATACGTGAAATTTTGTACATGGTGCTGCCATGGTTCATGCAGATGGCTGTAGGCACGTCCTTCCCACATTCCAAGAGAGGATCATACACGCATCTACTTTTCTAAACACTCAGAATAACTGTTCCCAAATGTTACTCAGAACACTTCTCTCCCAAATCTTTTCCTTCATTTCTTTTTTTATGTAATGAAGCAAAAACGATTTGTTGTCTGTAGCACTAGGCAGATATCTTAATCTTCTAACATACATAATGCCGAGAACAAACTGTTTCTCCATTTGTGATAGCATATGGTAACACAGTTTTCCAACTCTTTTTTTTTTTTTTTGCCTGGAGTTTAAGCAGAAAAACATGTATTAAAATGACTGTACTTTCTATTTG
Source organism: Peucedramus taeniatus (assembly GCA_013400575.1). Classification (NCBI taxonomy): domain Eukaryota; kingdom Metazoa; phylum Chordata; class Aves; order Passeriformes; family Fringillidae; genus Peucedramus; species Peucedramus taeniatus. The sequence goes on from WBNO01028048.1 coordinate 33,101, forward strand.
TCTATAACAAAAACTGAGCTCTGGAAAGCACGTTTATAAAAAAACTTATTTACTTCCTAAGTTAGCTTGCTGTAATATTTTCTAGGACTACCTTTTATCATTTGTCTAGTGTAAGAATGACTGACATTAATAAAGACGTCTCCAACACCAGATAAACCAGCGTACTCACCAGATACTGCATGGCAATAGATCGCCGGAGAGGCCCAGGTGGCCCAATAAGAAAGACATCTTGGCCGAGAAGATCTTTCTGCATTATCCATCTTAAATGGTGGACTACAGACTGGGCCAGAGACTCTGTCACTTTGAAACACAAAGATAAGAATACGTTATTAAATTTTGAAGTGTTAGATACCTGGCCATTCAACACTTTCTTTGAGCTTATCTCCAAAATTAAAATACACAAAGCTGTACTGCCCTAATCTGGACAGCTGAAAAGCAGAGAATTCCACATAGGGTTTATATTAGACCACTTAACTTACATATAAAAGTTTATACATTTATCTTACCCATTGCTTTTTTTCTCTGCACAACTTCATCCTTCAAAAAAAACAACCACCAACATAAACCAGAAAAACAGCTTGTGGATTTGTATTTCACATTAAACTGATCAATATAAAGACTGTTTTTTATTTCTCAATGTTCAGTGGACTCCCCAGCATCATTTAATAAAACATAAATACATTATACATTTACATAATGCATTTACAAAATATAATTTGTAAAGTATTTATCCAGCCAATATCCCAATGCTCCTGTGAATTGTGAAGCTCAAATAAACCCCAAAAAACTCAGATTGCACCAGACTAAAATTAGTGTTCAGGGACAAATGTAATTTGTTGCTTTTTTAAAAGACAACTGCATTCTTGTTTATATTTTGACAAAATAAACCACAGAATGAAATTATCAAGGAAATTCAAACTTTGCCCTATCACTACCTTTATACCATACCTTCCAAAATCACAATTAAACAAATCAAAGCAGATTTATTTACTTCTATTAAGAAATATCATATGCATTAATTTAAAAAACAATAACCTGATGATAATTAAAACTTTTACCCCATGTAAACAAATGTTGGCAGCATTGGAAAGCATCATGCAGAAACAGCACACTGAAGGAGCCATACATCACACTCACTGCCATACATCATCCTATCCCCAGGAAAGTCCTTCACATACTCCCCCAGAAAAGCCTGCCTCTTTCTCAGCCACAAGCAAAAAGCACTAGTGCAGGAGGAGAAGGGGAACATAAACAAGTCAGGAGGGGGATTTAGGTATGCATGTGTGTGTATGGTTGCTTTCAGAACAGTTTGACAAGACCAAAGATGAGTTTTGAAGCTGGAGGCTCAAGGGCAGTGACTGGGATGCTGAAGTGCAGTAAGAAAGGAGCAAGAGGCCATGCAATCTCCAAACTAATACCTGATTATTCACCCTTTTTCAATGTGATTACTGGGTGGAATTAGAAGCCAACATTTACAAAAACAAGCCCTGGTGTTACACCTGATACAGGGGAACCAGTATGTGCAGGGCAAAGTTAAGGATGGCAGGCAAGAGTGCCACTCAGTTCTGAAGGAGTTCAGTTCACTACTGAACCTTTGCAAACCATAATTAAAATCCATTTTTGTAAGACCATAGAAACAGCATTAAATGACTGTGTGAGAATCAAGGAATTTTTTTTTTTTAAGCATAAAGGAGATTAAGGAAAATTTTAACAAAAGCTAAGTGAAGGTTTTGGTCTTCGGTCTGGCACTCAGAGAATCTATTTGAAATCATCTACTTCCAGAGAAATTTACAATATCCTTACTACCAATGTGAACAGAAATAGCGTACACATGCAGGTGAGCAATCTATGCATTATGATTATCAGATTAATTATAACAAGCATTTCAGGTTTGCCTTATTTTCTAGTTTTGTTTTCTGAACAACTGTCATTAGTGTGTCCAGGATTAGCTTTCATGTACGGTGTGGTGAGATCATATGAATGTAAAATGTTTTCTTCTTCCTTGCTGAAGTACTGTATTCCAAAAGCAATGCATGTTGTACTACACACATCTGGGCAAGTGCAAATCAATTCCTCACAGGGAATAACATGTTCCCTTCTACAAGATTTTCAGGGAAATTAGGGTAGTTCCTACTAGATATATTCTTTGGAAAATAAAGGGTAATACATCACATCAGAATAACTGCTGTGTCCAAATTTTGCAACTGGACAAGAACGGAAATTTGAAAAGCACCACACAAAGAAAAAGTATTATCTTAAAGGTATGATTAAAATTTTAGGACGGATCTCACATTCATTATTACTTCTACCTGGATGAAGCCGATGTGCCTCTAGTGTATTTCTACAATAGCTGTTCTCAAAAGAAGAAAAATACTTTGTTTGCAGTGGAAAAGTAAGCTTGGAACTCTTTTGTGTCAAAATTTATGCTTTAGAAGCACAACAAAACCAGCTTTGACACAGTCTGACTACAAATGCCTCTGGCATAATTCTCATTAATATGTGTAACTATCTTTTCCATTTTTAGGATGGTCTCAAGAAAAAAACTTGGCTCACACTTCAAAACAGTACCATAAATACCAACAGGACTTTAGAATGCTCAGCAGCATCTGCAAGAAAAACTATCATGTAAAAGAGAACACAAGTGTGCAGCATTCAAAAAATGTAAAATCTTATAACATGATCCCCATGAAAAACCTTAGGGAATTTAAGGGCACTTACATTATCATCATTGTGTTTAACAGTCCAAATGTAGTCTGCAATAGCAATATAAAAAATACAACTTACTGCCTGAGAATATCCTGCTTTTTTGAGAAAAGGTCACAAAAGACAATTCCTTATTGATATGTTTTGTAGAAAAAGGCTTCCTTGCTTCCCCATTCACATCATTCTCCTCACAAACAGACTACAGCTAGATCAATTATAATACATGTTTTCAATCACAAAGTAGCACATTGACATCTGCAAACTCACTCAAAGAAAGCCTGTTACAAATGATGCCAACAATTCCAAGCTAGCATTCCCTACGGTGAACTGTCAAGAGAGCAGCTTCCACTTGTCAGTTCCTTCAGCTCTAACAAGTAATATCTGTACACTGTTCAGATACTAAACCTACTTCACCTTCCCAGTTGTCTTTTTAAAATTAGAAGAATGTAACATTTTCATGTAGATGCAGTCTGTGCTGCAGTTTCCAAAGAACAGTATGCTTTTCAAAAGCAACCTCAGATGCACATATACAGTATCTTGTATGTAATTAATATACTTTTGGACTACTTGTATTGTGTTCTCTGCATTGCAAGGCTTTTAGGTTTTCTCTAATATGACTTGAAAAAAATAATTTCTATTCAAAAATAGAATAGAACTCTCTATTCAAGAGCTGTATATCAACTTTACCACAAGTACCGTATAATAATTTTCAATGACATTTTTAGAAGACAGGGCAAATTCACCAAGGAAAGCATCAGCAAGTATATTACCACAATTTCTATTAATTACCTGATGAGTCAGATAGCATCTAATGCAAACTGGGATTGCACAATCTGTTTAGTGGCACTCTGCTGATTTGTAGCAGTTAAATAGTAGGCCCTAAATTCTTAATCTGCAGGATGGTGCATAGCCAGCCTCTGCACTGTGTTCTCTAAGACACCATCTGGCACATGCAGGAGAGTAGCTGGTGCTACAATTTGCTATTCCTGCGTACCAAGGACAGACAGCAAAAGAAATTGCATTCTATTGATTCATAATAAGTGATAAGCAGAACAGCACCTAGCAGAACCTGCACAAACACTCTGTAAAGTAAGCAGTTGAAGCTGAACAGAGAAATCCCCAAATAGGAAAAGTAGAAAATGTTTTAGATAGATTTTGAAGTAAACGCAGCAGCTGCTCTTGTTTGATCCACAAATCAGCTTTTGATAAAGCCAAGACTGAAATGGCTATGCTAGCCTCAGAAATATTCCAGTTCACTCATACTTGAATTTTTGGCACACTCACTGAAGCCATAAGATTTGTTGGAGATACCAGACAGTATCTGCTGGCAAGTCCATGCGTCCCACCTACAGAAGAAATCCCATAAATGAAGGGGATGTATAAGTCTTCCTACTGTTCAGACAGCTAGGTAAACTGATTCCCAAGAATACCTATTCCAGATGTGGTACAAATTACAGCAAAACTCCTGTCCCTGTGTGACTCTGGTTGATCACATAATAACCAACAGGCACTCAGAAGACATCAATATACGTAATTTCAGCAGAATAAAAAAAAAGACCTCTGCATACCCTGAACCTTCACTACAAGGCATGCTCAAAGTCAGAAAATGGCTTCTGGTTTCAGGAGAGATAAAAATTAATGACAGGAACAAGATGTCACTCCCATCTGAATACCAAGGGGTCCTGTAGCTGTCCATGGCTGTCTGCAGTACATCCAAAACAGGGAGCAGCAGTCGTAAAATACAGCTAAGGGAGAAGAGACAAGGAAGGAGGCCTTTGCCTACAAACAATAGATACATTTGTCTACAACAATAAAAACATTTCAAAAAGGGAATTCTAATTTTACTTTTTAAAGGTGCTCACTGAGACTTACTTTACAGCTTGTTCAGGCTGGGGGACAATGAGGAAAGAGAGTGAGTTGGCCAGGACAGGGTGAAGGAGGCAGCATGGCCAAGGTAGAGAGGGAGGCACTGCTATGTGGTCTGCTTTCAGCTGCTGCCATTTAGCAAATAAAACATTGCTGCTCTTCCCATTTTATGCTGATGCACAGAACCCAAAGAGTTTTCAGTCTCATAATGTGGTTACATCACAGACAGTTTTCACTGGAATACTATTTTTCCTCATAAATTTTTCATGGGAACACTCTTCATTCCAACAATTTTTGGTCTTGCGGTGTTAAGGAAACAAGCTGCAAATTTTTGCAGGGGCTTAGAAAGGGGGAAGTTACTTCTTGGATGAGACTGTAAACTCAATTCCTCTGAGCTGATTATTTCACAGGAAGGTGTTAGTCCTACACAGATAAATCATATTCTCCACGTAAGTAGAAATTAGAAGATAATATAAAGGAAATATGTAAAACCAAATAGCTTTCTGGAAGAAACCCTGAATGAGATTGTGAAGACTAAGCTTCTCCCTGTGACATAAACATGGAATAAGTGAAACTATTCCTAGCTGGATGTACTACTCAGAAAAATACATAGAGCAGTTATCCATAGCTCAGACTCCAACTGGAGGGACATAGTGTGTCTGCTTTTGAGCACAACAGCTCAGGCCAGCACCAAAAACTATGAGAGAATCTAGGATAAAAACCAAGAAAAATTATCATAAAATATTTGAATTGAGTCTATAAAAGAAATAACTGTTTTCCAATATGCAGGACAGAACCACCATGAAGAAAAAAAGTTCTCTGCATCAAGGCTATACTAGATAGAATAAACCCCCGGCCACTAAAAGTGTGCTCAAAAAAACTTAAATGAAGCATTCCAACAAGCTTTTGTCACAAAAGAATCCTTACTTACTGGAGCAAAGTGTGAAGGGAAGTTCTGAAATCTACATCATGAGCACATTTTAAGGACAAGGAGGACAAACATCTCTCAGGAGTGGTTTGGATTCAGTTGACCTTGCTTTGAAGTACAAGGAACAGTGCAGACAACTCCCTGAGCTCCATCTAGACCTTCTCTGTAGGTTTCCATGTCTCCGTGTATGCCTGTGCCTCACTCTCAGTACAGACAAAATAGGGATAATAATGTAAAATGTCCAGAGCTCTACTGACAAAAAGCCCACTATTTCAGATTCTGGATGGGTTAGTAACATTCAAACAGCAGAACAGTTGGAAGACTATATGAAAACTCAAACTGTTGAAATAATCATCATCTCTGACAGCAGACACCTTCCCCGAGGCTAGGAATGAAGACATGTAATGAATGAAGTGTTTGTTAGCATGAAATTACAGTCATCCTGCAATACAACCTGTCTCTAGAAAGTGTTGCACTCTGACTCTCAGATGTAAAGTTAACACAAAAACGAACAAGCACACACTCCTGTGAAAATCTGAGCGTACTTAGAGCAAAAACTGCACATACAACAATCACAGCTTCAATATGTGGCACATACAATCCTGTGAAGACAGAGATTACATGCACAAGCATTCTGTTTGAATTCCTCACAATAATTACTGTTCCGTATATTTCAACTGAAAAAAAAAAAGGTAACAAAATTCATCACTTCATTCCTTGTATACACACATATAACTTCTGATCACACACTGGGGGGGTGTTCAGATTGAGGACATCTGGCAAAAATGACACTGTTTGAAATTAATCTTCCACAATTCAGTGCAGTTGCATGTAAACTCTCTCAAATGCACTTGCCCCTTCACAAAGCAGCAAAGCCCTGTTCCAAAGGAACATCCCTTTTTCCACCCTAGTGAGGATTTGCATCATTGAACAAAATGTCCTGGAAGAGCTGTGTGAGGAATAGTTTTGTCAAGATTAATAAATAGCTAAAATGTCAAGTACATTGTCATTTTCATAACACTTCCAGAAACCATTAAGGAAAGCAGTACACTGCCATGAACCCCCCCAAAAAATGAGTGCATTCTTGCAATTCAATTTTAGATCTAAAATATCACAGAAAGTCATACAAAGTTTCTCCAAAGTATAATTAAAGAAACAATCACGCTTTCAGACATGGTGAGACTTTTAAAAGGTAGGGCTTATTTTTACTGATAAAAGAACAAGCAGTGCAAAAATAAGTGCCCTCTTTCTAGAATGTGTCAGACAGTTATGACAGAAATCCCATTAATAAAATTCCCCTGTGCATGACTCATTTTTACTTGTCACTTACAAAAAGAACTCAGATTTTACGTATCTTTAATTATCGTCTTCCAAGAAAAAGTCATTTGCCAACAACAGGAAAACAAATTAATATTTCACATTAACACACAAAATGGAGCATTTCATAGAGAACTTGCTAGGGACCTAGCAAAAAACCTGAAAAGCAAAGACATGGAATCATAGGGCAAGCAGCAATATCTATCCTATCCATTTCTGAAAAATGTAATAAGGTGCAATAAAGAACCTAAAAATCAGTCTAATTTGGTACCACAAAGAAATATTTTGGTGCGACAAAATGACAAATGTAAACTTTTGTAGATACTTAATACATTCACATTTTTTATTGTGTTGTGATTTTTTCAGGTTTTTAAGGCTATTTTTGAGCCTAGAAAATAATGCTGAGTTTAGCATATGTCATAATATACCTAAAATTTGCTGCAAATCATTGACATGCACTTTCAACATCACCACATTTTAACAAGGCTTTTATTTGGCAGAAGAACAAACGCAGAAAGATTGTACTTCACACAAATGATGAGCTAGAAAACAATATCATATGCAATACTAGTAAATGAACTGCAATTGTTTCAATTCCTTCCTGCTAGTTCTTACTCCACTACAAACATTACAGTGGCAGAGACCTTCTCAGGGATATTTCCCACTTAAGCAAATGATCTAATTATTTCTAGTCTTAGTTTAAAAGAAATCGGATAAGTACATTTTTCATTTAAATTTAACTACTTAAATAAATCTTCAAACTACATGATGTTTTACTTTATAAATTAGCATAAACATGCAATTACTTCCATTTGGTTTACACCAAAACAACTTGTATCTACAGCAGTCATTCATCCAGCAAAAAGAGAAGTACTCTTAAAAGAAGAAAAGAATCTGTTAAGCAATGCACATACACCCTCTAAATATCTCACAAGATGATAATCAACATGAAGCCAATACAATCTACCTAACTCCACTACAGGAATATATTTTTGTTCTCCATAGTAAGATAACCAATGAACTTACACACTAAGGGTTAAAAAAAAAATCCTAATTTTAAATATACAAAGAAACTGCACTCAAGTATTTGAAATAGATTTTCTGCTATGAAATATCTTAGTATTCTACCTTACCTAATTTTAACTCATTTGATACTTAGGTTTACAAGCAAAATTTTGTACCTTAAGTAAGCCTACTTACATGTACACGTACATGACTACTGGTGAACAACAGTATCCCAAAAGTATCCCAAGCATGACACAGGTTCCTTTCAGTCATGATTATAAAAAATAAAAAAATAAAAAAAAAGAGAGAAACTACTAACAATACATATGTTCTAATAAGTGTTACTGTTACTTGGTATCAGACTTATGTTAGTAATAATAACATTGTTATTACATGGTATCAGATTTTAGCTAAGTTCTCATTATTCTGTACAGTTCCATGCTTAGTAACTTTTTCACTATCAGTTTACAACCACTTTTTCCTTCTTATAGTCATTAAATAGAAAAACCTTTCCTTTGATTCTACCAAATGCTTTCATAATTCTCTTACCTTCTCAGTCCAAAGAACTGAAAGAGATGTTAAGTGTTAGCTCTAAGTTACTCTAACTTGCTGAAAAGTGCAGGTTGAACAAAATATGTAATAGCAAAAAAGCATTGTGAAAGTATTAAATTTGGTAAAGCATTGTTACAATTAACACATTTGGTACAGCACAGAAAACGAGAAAGCAAATCAATCTAAAATTATAAATAAGTGAAACAGATTAGCATAAACAAATGATGTCCCTGATAATCAAAATGAGAGAAGATGCATACAAAATAAACAGTGAAAAGCAAAAATCTATTATTTAAGGAGCTGTAAAAAGTACTAATGCTGTGCAACATTTCTCAACTATTTGGCTGCATTCCCAGGGAACTCACAAGGAATGGGAAGTGTCATTACAGTCTAAAACAGAAACCCTTTCCTCATAGGCTACCCTGTAACAAGGGCTGGCACAGAGCACTGGAAATTTTTGGTTCCTTAGATCTCCTGGTAGGGAAGTGACAGTGTGATGACTACTGGATTATGAGACTTCATCAGCCCACAGTCCAGATGCAGATCAGTGATCTGGCCCAACAGACTACTGGCAGATTTCACACCAGTCAAATAGTCAAAGCAAACAAAATCTTCCCCTTAATACTGCTGCCTCAACAACTTGATCAAGCTGGAGATGTCCCTGCTCTTTGCAGGGGGATTGGACTAAATGACATTTAAACGTCCCCTTCCAACTGAAACTGTTCTACACTTCTGTATTTCTGCTACACCTCTTCAAGGAAAAATATTTCTGACAAAATGTTGTGTGACAAAATAGAGATAAGAAACAATTGTCTAAACATGCTGATATTAAGAGTCTACGATCCCAGTTATAACAAAAACAGGAATCACAAAAAACACAGAATAGTTGAGGTTGGAAGGGACCTCTTGATGTCAGCTTATCCAACCTTCCTGCTCAAGGAGAACCACCTAAAGCCTGTCTGATGAACTGCAGCACTATTACCTAAGAAAACAATATAAACTTTTTATATTGCCAGCTGTGCAGTGGCAAGTCTACTGTTGATATTATCAATGCCAACCTTCTGAAAAATAAACCAAAAAAACCAAAAAGCCCAGTGCCCCAGGAGTCTTCTTGATTCAAAATGCCATGGAATGAATTTAGACATGATCCTGGAAAGCAAATTCATTTGAAGTCAATGGTTACCCCTACTTTCCACCTGTAGAACTGTGCAATGGCAGTCATTAGGAGTTCTCAGTGCTTGTCCCTGTGTAAACAGTAGTGTAAGACTTCCCTTTTAGAACGCCACACATGCTTGGTTTTGGTCTGCAGATTTATCTGAGTGGAAAAATCAGTTGTTGGTGGATGTTTTTTAACTTGCATTCTGGATATCCAGCAGCTTAAAAGTGTAAGTACTAAACAAATGGTAACTGATCTTTTTGGATCTTCAAGAAATGTCTGGCCTGTGTACTGAGAAAAGCCATAATGCAAACATGATTCACTTGTGATCCATGGTGCAAAAGGAAAAGCTCAAGAAGCATGTATTTTCCATGTACAGCCAGGAAATAAGATGGCTGCAAACCAGTGATGTCTGTAATAAGGTATCAAAAGATGATGTTAATCAATTTTAGGTATATGTGTGCGGGCTGTTAATGTGCATAGTTGTCTGCATATTTTCCATTTGACAGCATTTTTCATGATTATGCAACTGACTTCTTATTAACTTGAAGGATCACAAAGACCTGTATGTTTGCTGACAACAATTATGTGATAATCTGGGAATACTAAATATCACAGTAAAAAAACACCATATATCTGCAAACTCCTAGGACATATAATCGCATTGCAATTGAATGGTAATTCTAAATGGCAACAGTTTTATGATCAAACAACTTGAGATTATTTTTAGAAGTAATTCCTGGATAAGAACTCTTTTGAACAGAATAATTAAACTTACACAAATTATTCTCTTACTGTCCCATTGACCAATGGGACAAGTTATATTCAAAGTTAAGATTCCTATACAACCAGATGAACCAGAGATAAAGAAATGAACTAAGCAAAGACAGCCTCCCCCAAATTGCATGCTTCTTCAAAATATATTTCTTAGATCATTTCAGTAAAGTCAGTGAGGTGATTGAGTGAGTAGAAATTTTTTGAATAAAGCCTCAAAACTCCTTCAAAAGGAAAGCAGATCCTTACTGTAATTCTGTGGAACAAGTTCTGGGTTCTTCGGTGTTTTGAGTTTAAAAGACACATCTCCAATAGTGACAGTATCACCTAAAATAAAGAAAATAAGTCTTTTAGTTCTTAGATACTTAGATACTTTTAAATATTTAATGTCCTTAAAATTTAAATCATAGGCCTGCTCTGGTGAGGCTGACTATGTGTTCACAAAGCAGCCTCTTATGTGTTTGTATTTATTAATTAGGTTCTGCTGCTTTTCAGTACATCAGGTACCTGGACAATTTACATTTAATTAATATTACCTTTTCCTGATTTTTTTTTTTATTGCTGCCCTTAGAACCTTAAAGCTGTTGGGAGCTATGGAAATCAATCCCAGTGTAAAACACAATTCCAGCTACCATTGTTGACTTATTGAAATTAAAACTTTAGCATGCTTGCCTGTAGAGCTATCAATGACAAACACTTGTAGGAATGATGATTTTCCTGAGTTTTCAAGCAGCCTGGAACAGTATCTGTTAGAGGTACAAATGACATATTCATGCCAGTGGGCCCTCCCCACACTCCCTGACTATATGGCTGCAGAACCTGGCACCTTTCCAAAGTCTGAATGGTTTCAAGCACTTCTTGCCCTGGGTTTCAACAAACCTAAAGCATTTGGCCATTTTACTTAATGGTCTCTTCACTAGGACCTGCCTGTCTTATCTATGTTTCTGCAACCACAGGCTTGAATTAAATTGCAGGACATGCCCTGTGCACTTTCTCATGGAAATCAAAAGGGAAATCTAGTTTGCAATACAGAAATGGGCAAGCACCGATGCAGCAGTCACACTAAAAAACAGCACAATGCCCAAAACCCAGGAAAATGAGCTTTGGACTAGTAAGAACACCAAAGTTTATTTTCTTTCAACAGTTTGGGTCCCACAAATGACTTCACAAGTACTAAGACCATGAAACTAAGATGACTCTAGCAAAATGGTGTTTTTCCCATTACTGTTACTAAAGATAACACCACCTCCACTGCACTGTAGTGCATGCGTGAGGATGGAGAGGATTGCTGGAGTAAGACTGCTGCACAGGAGTATAGTTTTGCCACAACACTGATTACATCTTCCTTCCGTGAACTGAGACCAAGTTTTGGAACTGTCTCATGTGTTAATGCTTTTCTGAGAAGTGAGATGCAGAAAGTACAGAGCCCACAAACAAGATCAAACAGGGATCCAATCCTCGTGTAGACCTACCCCTTGTCCTATTTTGTCCAAGAGGACCCAATCTACAGTTGCCTATCACCAGCACCATGAAAAAAACCAAACAGTTTGGAAGACCAATGCTGGAACCAGAAAGGGAGATGCTGGAGAACCACCTTGCCCAAATTAAAAGCGGTAACTAAAACGCCTCCCATGCATGCAGTAGTTCTCCTTTCAGTCAGCCATGACTCCTGTTTTGCACTCAAATGCAGTATTCTTCCAGCAAACCCAGACGTTACTGCCCATCTCACAGGACTGAGGATCCCCAGGTTCTGACATGGCTCACATAACTCATGGGAAAGGACTAGATTTATAACCGCCACAGTAGAATCAGCTACAGTAACAAACAGGAAGAGTGAAGAAAGGCTTATAGCTGATCATGCTAAATTGAAGGGCTTGACTAGAATGCAGAGACTGGGATTCACAGCCTGACATGGGTCTTTATACAGCTTCTAAATAATCAGTCCACTATTCTTCCCTAAAATATTGGCAAAAGGTAGTAAGCCAGTGATTTTTCCCACATTTTATGCAATACAATACAATACAGTTGGAGCAATACAGCATTCCAATAGCTTGCCAGAAAGTGGGACACAGGCAACACCAGTATTGCTATATAAAAGGCAGACAAGGATTCATCCTTGGCTCTCAGGATAAGCAGAACCAAGCAGTTCCCACTCACCATGCTAGAACTAAGCGCCCTTCTTTGATTGTTCAAGAGCCCAGAAGTGGAATGGTTCCAAACAGAGCTGGGCTAAGCTAAGAATTAGGCAGCTGTCTAGGGCTTTAGTTCCTTTTCTGGCCCTTGCTGAATTTTCTCTTCAAATGCACCAAAGAGTACTTTGCCCTCTCCAGCCTGAAGTATTCACAGTCCAAAAAAAAGTCCTGCAATAGTTTAGAGCCCTGATCCTCACTCTGGGAACTCTTAGGTAAATTATAGTCACTGAACAACAGACGCAAGAACTGCAGGGACTGAAGTCTAGTCTTTGGCTATGCCAGTGTTTTGCCCATTTCTTTGAGTTTTAAAGAAATAAAAACTATTTTACTGACTAAGCATCATCTCCCATTCCCTTTCTTCTACTGCAGTTCCAAGCTCGTTCTTTCTCAGTGGGGAACAGCTAATAGGAATCATGGCAGAGCACCAACATTTCTGCCACTACACCTTTTTAATCTGGGCTACCCATGGTGATGGGATGAGGGGAAGCCATATGAAGAGTGGCTGAGGTCACATGGCTTGTTCAGCCTGGAGGAGACTGAGAGGAGACTTCATTGCAGTCTGCAGCTTTCTCATGAGGAGAAAGGCAGGGGCAAGAACTGATCTCTTCTCTCTGGTGACCACGAGGCATGAAGCTGTGTCGGGAGATTTAGAAAAAGGCTCTTCAACTAAGAGTATAGTTGGGCAGTAGAACAGGCTCCCCAGGGAAGTGGTCACAGCCTGACAGAACTCAGGAAGCGTTTGGATAATGCTCTCAAGCACATGGTGGGATTCCTGGGGCAAATTCCTGTGCCGGGCCAGCAGCTGATGATCCTTGTGGGATCCTTCGAGCTCAGTATATTCTATTAATCTATGGTTATATGAAAATGCCTCCAAGTTGATGAAAATACCCTAGGAGCCCACTGCTTCCTGCAAAAGTTGACATCTCTCTCATTAGCTCAGCCTGGAACAACTTTAACATTCTAAAAAGAGCAAGTTGCCTTACATCTCCCTAAGAAATTAGTGACAGTTTATTTTCTCAGAATTCCCCAGCCAACATGCAATGAGACAAGAGTATATTATTAATTAGCTCCTAGCTGAAATCACCTCAGTTCAATAGTAAATACTATTTCATGCATACACAGTCTTCCAAAACCCAGCAGGGCCAAGATACAAAAACAAAATGTCAAACTTTTTCAGTACACTGGGACGATGATAGCATCTACAGGATAGAATTCCAATTACCTAGTTTATTAGCACAGTACTGAAAAACCTTAACTGAATTCCTACACTCCATTAAAAAAACCCAAACAAATCAAAACCAAGTTTTGTCTAGGTGAAAAATGCATCACTTCTGGTGTTACTTATGTCAGTCCATATCACACTAACCTTTGATCAATACATCTAACCATGTTCAAAAAATCCCACAAGTATTCCAGATATCAATGGACCCTACAAGCTTTCAATAAAAATGGACTGGGAGAGAACTATATGTAAGATGTGGTGAGAGCTGAGCATAGTCAGGGTTTTCAACTTTTAATTGTTTGCTGCTGCCTGGAGACAAATGTTGCCTCCAGCTTGCATCTGTCCAAAAAGCAAAAATACTAGCAGTGCTTAATAGAACCTTAAGCAATAATAAACTAAGACAGCAAAATCCATTTTCCTAGCTAAATGAGCACAGGGAGGATTAGCCCACTAATCTTATCACACACTTCCACCTGGGCTACATTTTCTCATCTCAATTTGTTTCTTCTGTAGTTGTTTAAAAACTCATGTTTGGTTACTCCATTTCCATGGCATTTCCAAACCCTTTGAACATTCTGGACAAGCTCTTTCTAGTGTTTCACTAGCTGGCAAAAAATTGATAACAGCCTGCTTGGTAAAATGGTGGTGTTAAATCAGCAAAACCCATAATTTGAGCACATGTATCCCAAATTGTTTGACTACATGGCAAATTATGGAACTGCCCACATATACTCCAACCCATTCCACAAGCTACTACCACACTATTGTGGACAAGAGCTATATCCACAGCATTTTGTGATGGAGACTTTGTAGGCTGTATAAGGCTTGCTTGGGCAAGCAGTGAAGATGTGCTTCTGCCTTCTTGTCTCCCACAAAGGTTACCTTAGATACCACATTCTTTGGGGGGAAACACTGGGATACAAGCAGTGCATAATATACACAAAGAAACATGGCTGCTGAAACAAAACAAGAGCCACATTGGCCAGAACCCAAAAGGTAAAGGGGACATCCCATTCACAGGGCAGATGGGATACAGACACAGGAGGTCTTCTAAAAGCCTATGCAATAGGGATCAAAAATTGGCAGCACATAAAGATCGAAACCAGTAACACGATCATGAAGAAACTCTCTGGAACAAAAAAGATATATGAAAAGAGCTTCTGCACATGCAATGAGCTCTTTCTACTGCATCTGAAAAAGACAGGTGGGAATTGCACCTCTGGCAATATAAAAATGCATACATGGACATACAGCTACCCAGTAATTGCAGAGCATTGAATGATATGCTGTCTTCTTTAGACCTACATTTTAGACAGAAGCAATATTATTGTCTGTATCTGTTTTTTACAGTAAGTGAGAAGAGCTCTTCAGACAAGCAGGCCTATTTCTTCAACTCAGTTTGAATAGAAAGGCAGCACCTCCACCTCCAAGCCCCTTCTCTGAAGAGGAGGCAGCTGGAGGCTGGGAAGGCACTTTGGCAGGGCACCCCTGCATGTACACCCTGTGCTTTTATTCTTCCCCAGCATCTCCTACTCACTGTTAGTCAATATTGAACAGTAGGTTTAATGGACCTTTGTTCTGACCCACTGCGGATGATGTTACAATCTCAGTGAGAAGGCTTCCTGAACGTGCAGTCTGACTATGCACTTGGCAGGTTTGACTGATCTTAAAAGCTACTAAGTATCACACCAACTATCCCTCCTCACCGCTCCACCTCCCAAGAAGAGACTATTCCCTAATCCTACTATTTATTCCTGTATGCTGAAAAGAAAAAGTCACTGCTGTTTAAATTATTTACAGCAACACTGGTCATGTATAAACCGATTGCATATCAACTACACATTAAGAACTTAAAAAGTAGAAAGAAGTTTTATTCTACTTGCCATTTTTCTGGTAAAAAAAAAGCACATTAATTAAAAAATTAAAATGAATACATTTGAAAAGACTATTTTAAAATAATGAAATTAAGAAATCCTACTGTAAAAGAAAACAACTGAAGAGATCTATACATGTATTTAGGTTTTTGTGTACACAACACAAATAGTTCCAACCTCATGCGTAAGTCATATTTGTATTATCTGTGATTTTGTAAGACACTACAATGAAGCTTCAGGAACATTATGTTTTTAGGTTGCTGAATTTATTGCCTTCTGGTCTCTTTAGTCCTGAAAATAGGTGAGATTAACACACTCTCCTTAGTATATTGCACATTCACTTGTACACAGACCATCCATCTGGTTTCAAGAGCCTGCAACAACAAGAGCATATTAAAACTGTGAAGGTGCTAAGATCTGCTAATAATAATTTCCATGTGATAAAACCACACCTGTTAAAGGAAAGTCTGAAATCTATATCATATTCAAATGTATATTTCCAGGTCTTAATTTCATTCTAATGTGAAGGAGGGGAAAAAAATTATGCTTTGAACTTCTATTTATCCAGCACACTTCCATAAGGAAATGGAGAAGAGTGTCAGCTCTTACTAATCCTTGAAGAGCTGACTTATTCTGAAGAAACAGAAATTATACTTTCCAGGTTTATTCCTTTTCCTTAACTTTACCAAGTTCACGATTCAGGGGAAGAAAAAAAAGGCAGCCCTTTAACATACTTCTTTTTTACATTTCATAACAGCTCTTATTGGCTGTCTTTATGGCTGCAAATATTACATTCATTGAGCAACACTTGTTACCTATTCTGCACCTCATACCAGTATTGGAAACCTCTCAAACACAAGAATATGAGGGACAGAAACCTATTCCCTGCACTCACAAGGTTTAAGTTTGTTCCTTCACCACCAGTGCCTTCACATATAGTAGAAATGGAACTCATCCTGTCAACAGGATGCTGCAGTCTGGTAACTGCTGCTGACTGAAATAGATGAAATGTTTACACAACAAAATCTATCTCTGAGCTAAGCAAAAAAATCCACTAATGTTCTGGTTTTTTATGGGCAAAAGGAAATCTTTCCCTCCAAAAAACCAAAACTGCTTCAAACACAAAATTTTAATATTATTAATGCCTACTCAGGTTCTTTTTAAACCTTCTATTTTTTTTTAATTTTCAGGTTTGGAGTAACCTAACACTAGATTTTTCAATTGTCTATTTTGGGCTGGCTAATGAGTGTCTTTACTGGTTACAGTCCAAGGTGTCATGAAACCAAAATCTTGGTATTTACTCGAGAAATTTTATTCATTTTTCTCCATTAGTAAAAGATCAACAACATGAATGTGGAATCTTACCTGACACTAATCTCTGCTCTCTGGTGACCAGTGATAAGACTTGGGGAAATAGCCTGAAGCTGTGTCAGGGAGATTAAGGCTGGATATCAGGAAAAGGCTTTTCACCCAGAGGGTGATTGAATCCTAGAACAGGCTTGCCAGGGAAGTGGTCATAGCATCAAGGTTGACAGAGCTCAAGAAGCATTTGGACAATGCTCTCAGGCACATGGTGTGATTCTTGGGGTGTCCTGCACAGGGCCAGGAGTTGGACAACGAACCTTGGGGGTCCCTTCCAACTCAGATTCTATGATTCTATCATTCAGCCATACAGGAAGCATACAATATTTACTTATCAAGAGCTATTATTTGTTTGGGCCAATACCCTGAAAGTAGGGAGTCTGATAATGCTCAATTACAAAAGTCTTATGAGGTGAAAAGTCAATTTTAAATGTTTACTACCATAATGATCTCACACAGACTTGATAAATTCCAGAATATCTCTTCATAATACATGTACCATGTGAGAGAGGTGTTAAGCTGCCCATTTCATCAAATATCAAAACACTGTAGAAACAATGGTCATCTTCAACCTCAACATCAGTTTACCACCAAGATGAGATCTGATGAGCAGTGGCTCCGGCTGACTGAGTCTCAAAAACCTTTAAGGACAGATGTTCCACAGCCACTCTAGCCAATCTCTTCTCCTGCTGCATTCAACCAGACATCACTGCAATCCCACAGCCTATTCACCAAAGCTGTTACTCACCCAGTCCCTTCCCAGGAACACTTTAGTCCACTAGCAGATCTTTATACTTCCTAAACTTTCTGAAGTTTCCATTGTCCCAGTTCTCATGTTCATCAGGATCCTTCTGGACTAAATATCTGCACTTTGGCAAGATGGTCGGGATTTTGTCCCTACATACTAAATTGTACTTCTACACTCCTGCTGTCTGTCCTCACTTGCACTTTCGTATGTTCCCCTTTTGTGTTTTAAGTCATTTAGAAGTTCCCTGTTTGGCCAAAAAGGCCTTCTGCTACTGCTGAATGATTTGTTCCCGAGCTGCCATTAAGTTTTCTTTAAAAATTGTCAAGCTCTCCTGTGCACCTTCCATCTTCATGGTTGTTATCCAAAGGATTCTACCTACCAATATCCTGAATAAGTGAACACTTGCAGTCTTCAAGTTCAAGATGCTAATTCTGCTGCTCACTGTCCCAGCCTTCCTCCAGATGTATAACTTAGTCATGTTCCAGTCACTGAGATCCAGGCTGCCACCTGTGACCAAACTGGTCACAAGTCTTCCTGACTTAAAAGCAGCAGACAAAGTGAAGAGTTAACTCTGACTCTGGCATCTGAGTTACAAAATTTTTACCAACACAGCCTAGGAAGTACCAAGAGTGCATGCACAACGCCAGACTGCCCTCCTAGCTGATGTCTGCATGGCTGAAATCCCCCGTGAGCACGAAAGCTCGTGAGTGGGAGGTTACTGCTAGCTGTTGTAGAAAGCGACATCCACCAGCTCCTCTTAGTCACACAGTAACAGATGCCCACCGCATCGTCAGCGCTCCTTTTCAAATCTTCTGTAGCCAGTGCTACTTCTGTGAAAAATTAGCTCGGAGTGTTTTAAAACTGTACAAAGGTTTCTGAAGTACATTTTGCTCAGTGGAGAAAAACCAGACTATCTGTTCTAAACTGAGCTTAGATAACAAGTACATTAATATAATTTCAAAAATGAATTTCAACCAAAAGGAATCTGCAACTGAAAATCGACAGAAATGTTTTTGAAATTTCACATTTAGTGAAAAGCTATCAAAACCTGACAAAACAGCTTTAAAATTAGCTATGGCATTGCCTACAACTATCCTGAGTCCCTGAGTATGCCAAGCAGCTACAACTTCAATCTTATGCATTAAGCTGGGCACAACTTGTAGAATACATCAACACATATCAGGCCTGTAAGTTTTTTAACAGAAAAAAAAATAATTTTCAAACAACGGGCAAATATTAACACTCAGAAACTATTTACTGACATCCAGTCATATACTAAAAGTGAAGCCCTGCAGAAGTTGACCTGACATTTTACCCCTTTGTTCCAGCTACATCAGCATGTCTAACAAAATACACTATTTTTTTTACCATGAACATTTTCTTTTCTAAATGTTAGAATAATTTGAAATAACCCAGGCATAACTGCAAACTTTCAGACAACTGGCTTTGAAAATTCCCATCCCCATTTGCTGCCTTCTGAGTTGTGCTGACGCAACAACTGTACACAAGGCTCACCATAAATCAAATCCCTGGAATCATTTCAGTCACCACAATGCAGTCCCTTAAGTACAACTATGGAGGCAATGAACAATTATAGGAATGTCATGAGAAAGAAGAAAGAATGAAGTCTCTCTAAAAATAGGTTTTGCCAGTGGAAAAAATATTGTCAGAAACACATTCACAGCTGTCAATATGTGAACCTCAACAAAGATAACAACACAGGTAAAATTGAAAAAGGCCATGTGCCAGAAAGCATTTACACCCATCATCAACCAGATCTTCAGCCTTCTGACAATGACAAACCTGGAAAAAATCCACTTATAAACACACAGTCAAATTCATAGCCTTCTTTCAGACTAGTGATTTTTACCACAATCTCAGATCCCGTACACTGATGATGAACATTACAGGATTCTGAAGTGCAATGCAATGTTCACAAGTGATTGTGTTTTACTCAGCAGATACGCTTGTATGTACTACTGAGATCTTTAGGCTTTAAACACAAGTTTGATTAGGAACTGGAATTGACCAAAAATTTCATATAAGGAAAGTAGAGGAAGTGAACCTGGACAGGCAGTGCTGCAGAAAACAGCAAATGTAGCTAGTACATATTTTGGTCTACACAAGTGACAAAGTGTAAGTTATTTTATGTACACTGAGCAGCAAAGCACATGAGAGACCTTCCTTTGCTTGTACTATCTGATTGGCAATGAATTAATTTTTCCCTCTTTTAGCTCTTCAGTTTACATCAGGTTCAGTGTTTGTTTTCTGTAATCCTTTAAAGCAACTGCAATATTGTGTATTCTGTCAACTTTTCAAAAACATTAATATTACATACAGATTAAAATAATTAAATGTGAACTGAGTTACACAGAACTCCATTTTATCCAGTTCATAGTGCATTTAAACTAATTCATCACAAGTCTACAAAAATCTACAATCTACAAAAATGTGATACTTTTTAGTCTTTTAGAAGGAAAGCTGCATTAAAAATTATTCTGACAGTCAGCCTTCTACAACGCTTGCTACCATAAATTGCTTCCCTCATTAATTAAGTTGTGTAACTCCAAACCCTTCCTAGATATTCCCATTACCCTTTTGTCAGGGTAAGTCTCTTTCACTTTGAGACTTCTCTTAAGCTTCACCACCTGACAGATTTAGCGACTCCTCCACAGCCCCCAGTGAACCAGCAAGACTGAGTTCACTTTGCAAAGACTGAGCTGAAAAGCTAAGAAGGAAGGCTTCTTCACATGTAACAGCACAACATCAGGCAACAGTTCCTCCCTTACACTCAGGTACAGGACAGACAGTAAATCCTGTTTGGGATTGCAACCCTGACCTGGCAGGGATGTCACATCCAAATTACTGCATACAAAATAATTTGCTGTTTAGTTCACTTTTAACAGCTTCCAGCCCTTTAAGACACACTTTGCTTATTTATTTATGCAACCTCAACACCACTTACAACATGAACTGCAATTACAGCAGCTGCACAGAAATAGCAAAAACACATATGGCACAAAAAATTTCAGATCATCCTTTGTAACTTCAGTATCCTCAAAAAAGTGCTAGGGTCTGCAAGAGGACATGCAAACATTTGAAAAATTAATTTTAAAAACATCCACAAAATAAAACAGGATAAAAACCAGTACTCTAAATATCAAGTTCCCAAATATGGAGAGTAAGACAGAGCACAATGAAACTGATAAAGGAGCCTGATATCTTAGGCCTAATCAAGCAGAAACCATGGGAGAGACAGACACAGAAAACTGCTCCCTGGGGTACAAGTGATTTAGAGACATGTTGTGAAACTTTGTAATGATTACCAGGTAACTGATGTCATGAAGAATGTGTTATCAATGTGAAATTGTTACCAAAAATAGAATCTTATGTAAGTGTCCTACAAGTAAACCCTATATACACTCTTTATATGCTATTTTATAATAAAATCACCTTCTGATCCAAATTCACAGAAAAAATGGGAGGCACTACAAAGAATGTGATGTCTCAGGTGTCAGGAGGGCAAATATCCCTAATATTATCTATAAGATTCTCTAGTGCTTTGAGACTTAAATCTTTCTACCAAAACTCCTACCATCATTGATTGTAACTGGGATTACTCCTAGTATTCACATATATACAGAGTGTATTCACAAACATTGCTGAGTTAAACTCAGTTGCATTACACAGCACATTTAAAGTGATGAAATATTTTTAGCAATGTTGCATTTGCTACCATTTTACACTGCTAAATTTCTTTTTCTTCTTAAGGTTACTCATCCCAACAAAGGGCTGAAAAGTGCTGAGCTACCTTCTTCAGGTATTTGCTTTACTTGACTCACTTCACTGTTAACTTGTTTTCTTTCATGCTAATTTGTTTGATGCTAAATAGAATTTACAGAATTCACATAATGACTAGGTAGGAAGAGACCTTAAAGATCATCAAGTCCAACCCATGCCCTAACACCTCAACTAGGCCATGGCACCAAGTGCCACATCCAGTCTTTTCTTAAACACATCCAGGGATGGTGACTCCACCACCTCCCCGGGAAGGCCATTCCAGAACTTTATGACTCTTTCCATGAAAAACTTTTTCCTAATATCCAACCCATATTTCCCTTGATGCAGACTGAGACTGTGACCTCTCATTCTGTCAGTTGCTGCCTGGTGAAAGAGACCAACCCCCACCTGACTACAGCCACCTTTCAGGAGTTGTAGAGAGTGATAAGGTCACCCCTGAGTCTCCGGTTCTCCAGGCTAAACAACCCCAACTAGTCTTTTATATATAAATAACTCTTAAATATATAAATAACTCTAGTCTTTTTAGTACTTTTCACAAATAAGATATTATCTGTTCACAAATTCTTGAAGGAATTTTATGGCTATCGACCCCCCAAAGACTTCCTTCTTGAGTAACTTTTCAGAAACTAAACAAAGAAATGAACTGGTTAACTAATAAACAGATTAAAAATATTAAAATGGAGAGAAATGGGATTAAAGGAGTGTAATTAAGAGCTTGAGCAAGTACTCCCCCACTCTTGCAGTGGTGATGTGCAAGAACCACTTGTAGGTCACTACTCAGCACTCACTCTGTACTCAGGAGCTTTGCTGCTTTTGGCACTCATCCTGAGGAGTGTCAGTTACCACAGGCAT
Source organism: Peucedramus taeniatus (assembly GCA_013400575.1). Classification (NCBI taxonomy): domain Eukaryota; kingdom Metazoa; phylum Chordata; class Aves; order Passeriformes; family Fringillidae; genus Peucedramus; species Peucedramus taeniatus. The sequence continues at coordinate 55,453 of WBNO01028048.1, forward strand.
ATGTCACCCTTTCCAGACACCGCTTCTGCTCTGCACAGGCCCATCACCTGTCTCAAAGGTCCCCAGAGGATATTCCAAGGCAGTTCAGGTCATCCTTCATGGCATCTGCAGGCTCAAGATCAACTCTCTATCTCATTACCATATGCTGTCGGCAAACGCACCAGCCTTGGCAGCCTCCGACACAAACACTGCGGCTGTGCCCCGGCCGAAAGAGGAAGCCATGTGATGCAGGAACAGAAAGCATGGCAAGAAGTGACCGACGCTCTGCAGAGCCGGGTGGCTCCCACAGGCACGAGCTGCCGGGCTGCCCCTTGCTTCAATGCGGCTGAAGCACTTGGACCAGGAGCTAGCACCAGCCACAGTAAGCGGCCCTGCAAGCCTGTGACTGAACTCTGCCCTTTCCCTTCATGCCAGGTTGGAAAAGACCTCTGAGATCCAACCTATGACAAACAGCAACAAGCCAACCAGACCACGGCACCGAGTGCCAAGTGCAGTCGTTCCTTAAAAACCTCTGGGGATAGCGACCCCACCACGTCCGTGGGAAGTCCATTACAGTACTTAATCACACCTCCTGTGAAGAAATCCTTCCTAAAGTCCAACCTAAATCACTCCTGGTGCAGCTTGAGGTTACGTCCTCTTATCCTGTCAGCTGTTACCTGGGAGAGGAGACCGACCCCCACCTGGCTGCACCCTCCTTTCAGGGAGTTGCAGGCAGTGATATGGTCCCCCCTGAGCCTCCTTTTCTCCAGGCTAAATCCCGGCGCCCTCAGACGCTCCTCATGGGACCTACACTCCAGACCTTTCGCCAGCTCCCTTGCCCTTCTCCGGAGCCCCGCACTCACGAACATGAGACACATGGGCGGCAGCGCAGCCTGGACAAGCCCGCAGGGTGGAACCTGCCTGCCGGCCTCCCCACGGCGCGGTGGCAGCGCCGGGGCTGTGGCCAGAGCAGGGGCAGCCGGGGGAGGCAGCGGGGCCGAGACACCGGGGCCCGGGGTGGGTTACCTGAGCTGCGCAGCGCCCTGACCNAGGGAAGCGCAGCCGCACAAAGTCCCGCCGGAAACCGGGGCCGGGCGGGCGCGGGCCGGTGCCGCCGGGTGCGGGGACCTGACGGAGCTGGGCCGTGACCCCTCGGGAGGGTGGGGGGTCAGCTGCGAGGACAGCGTGTTTTCTTTTCATATGAGGGCGCTGAACTCCACAGCTGGAGTTTGAAACAGCCCGGAGAGGCAGGCGCGGGCAGCGGCGGCCGAGGTGGGTTCGTGCGCCGAAGGTTTTCTACCTCTGGTCTCTCACGGCCCTCCTGCCCCAGTGCCGCCCCTCGCCTGCGTTCTCGGGATCCAGGCATTTCGTACTCCAGGAGGAATTTGAGTTGCTCCTGAGTGACGTTTGGCTTAGATGTGAGATTTTTGTAAAAGGTCATGTTGCAGAAATAGACTTCAAAACTGGCCTGTTCCAGCTAAAGGTAATGCTCTTGGATTTAAGTAAAAGCTCAGGAGTAAATTTTAGAATAATTTGTGGAAGGCTGAAGCTTTCAGGATACCTAAGCCTAATTTCAAGGAAAATCCAGTTGAGACTTGGATCTCAGCACCAGTAGAAAGACGGTGAGGGACCTTTGTGGAAGTAGAAGCCAGAGTGAAGCCACCACCTTTATCAGCTGTGCTTTAGCTGTGCTATCAGGTTTCTGTTAACTCAGCCAGGAGGATTCTGCTCCCAAAAACCTCCCATTTCCTGCATGTTTCCAGCACTGAATAATTATCCCAAAGGAAAGTCATTAAAGTGGCAACTAAGCATCGGTTTAAACATAGACAATCTAGACTTCTAAGCCCCCATAAGATATTACAAACTAGGAACATTGGTCTCGTCCTAGATGTTTCTGCAGCTCAGTGTTAGGTGCATTAAACACTTACGAGAGGTGAAATTTCACGATCTTCAGCATTTCCTGTTGCCTGGGGTATTGGTTAGGTATAATTTCTATTCTTAGTACCTAAAATAGGTCTGTGAACCTGTCTTCTGGGTCTAAGGCAGGATAAACTAAATTGAAACATCCTTTTATGGATATTGCCCTAATTTCTTGTAAGCTGAAGATCACAAATGCTGGAGGCTAAAGATAGGCTAAGTAACAAGAAGGTCTGTTGGAACAGATTAGAAGGCCAGTGAGGCAAAATAACAATGCAATGGTTTATGAATATATCTTAGCAATCTGGGATATTAAATTAGAAGACTGCATTTTTCCTTTTTGCCATAGATGTATAAAAAAGAATAAATAGCAACAGATACGCAAGCAATTAAATGCATCACCTGAATGCTGAATAGGTTTGTGCTATGCTGAAAATAAGGAGACATTTTGGTTTTGTACAGATTCACAGTGTTTTCACAGTAATTTCACACTGTGAATGTACAAAGCCTCCTTTTACCTCTGTGTGCGTATATGTATATGCACCTGTCAAGCTAAATGCTTTAAATTTCAGCCCTTTCTGAGTCATGTATCTATAAAATGTTTTGCTTTTTAAAGCATTGTCTTAAATTTCTGAATTAATCAACTTTTCTAAAACTTCAAATTCAGCCGGGAGTTCAGCCTCCAACTTTCCATCTGAAGCAAGAGAATATTTACTGATTTTCTAACTGTTGCTGTGAAAGATATAATGGAAACATTGTTATCTCTGTGCATAATCCATATTATGGATATGGTAATTTTGTTGCATGTATACATGTGTACACAAACACTTAGATGCACAACTTGAATGTTGCACTGTTTTTAGGCTATACACTCGGTCCTGACAGCACTCAAAATTTAATGTAATAGTGTGAATGCATACAATCAAGCTTTTTCTTGTATATATGTGAAATTTTTATCTGGCTGTACAATATTAAATCATTGCTTGAGTATGGCATCCGCCTCACTTGCTAATCATAACTGATGCATACAGGCTTTACATATCTGGACTTGCTCAATCCTCTCTGTGGAAAGCGTGATTCCGTCAGTGGTTTGGTGCTGTCATGAAGTGGAAGGATTTAGCAGTCTGCATCTGGTGTGTTTGTGAGGGCTTTCAGCAAGATTTACAGCACTGGTAACAAACAGCAATTTCATATTTTCATTCCCTGACTTAACAGCACTCTTATTTGGAATGTCAAGTTTCTTAACAAAAATACTTTTCCTTTGATTAAACAGAAAAAAACTTACTCCAAAGAGTGAGAGCTCTAAAAGCATCCCTCTGAGTTGACAGTTTCCAGACTATTCTCTCTAGTAGCTGTCAAGTACTTTGCTGTGTAGCTCTAGCTGCAAGACTAAATTAGACACAGGTGCAGACTGTAAAGAACAATGCATCATCTCTGCCTAGTTGTAGTCAGTTCTCCTACACCAGAAGAGAGAAGCTGAGATGAAATCTTGGCTTCATCTGAACTTCATAGGAAATCTCCCACTGAATGCACTGAGGCCTGAATTCTACTGAAATGGTTTGGCTGGACTACAGTAATAGGAGTAAGTCAGTCTTCATTTGCTGTTAAAGCTTTGTCTAGAGGGTAGGTCTAACATTAAACTCCTTGAAATTATGTCCAGAAAATGTGAAGAAACAAAAAAGGGAAGTCTCTTAGAATTCATACAATTCTCTAGTGGTGTGGGTTCCATCTGATGATACTAACAGAGAAAGTCAAGCCATTAGTGGATGCAGGCCTTGCTTACCATTAATTTTCCTGAGATCAAGAGGATACTTGTGTGTCATTTCTTTTCAGTTAGGCAAAATTAACTTCCTTGGATTAAAATTTAGAGTTGTTCTCCCAAATTAGCTGTAGCCACTGATGTCTTGCCTTAAATAGTAGGTGTAAAGAGAGCCAGACTTTTCCTTGAACAAATTTTGAACAAATATAACTACTATTTCCATGGAGCCACTCTAATTCACTGTAGTGAGTCTTCGATATACCAGAAGGTGCTTCTCTTGTATGAAATTGATTTGTAACAATATAAATTAAATAGAAATAGAAATGCACAGCTGTTTCTTTGTTGACTTGAATGCTAAATTTCCCCTAGTTTAATCTAAGTCAATATAAAGAAAATAAATGGATCCACCAATAAGATATGAAGGTTCTAATGTAAAGTGTCCTATCTCCTAGTTCTTGCTAAACTGACTTTCATTCATTATGTCTTTCTCTGTATCTGACAGTTGTTAGAATATCCACCTCTTTCCTCTGCCCTCTTATAATATAAGCAAGAGTCAGTGCTATAATTTGTTCTACAAATGGTGTTCATGGTATATTTCCCACCCCAGCATGTATAATTACTACCTTTCTTGTTAAGGATTGAAAGATTTTTGCTATCTGTTTGTATGGCAATTTCCTTCAAGAAATTAAAGCCCACTCTGTTAAAATCCACTCCATTAGCTACCTAGATATCTGTTCAGACCCCTCTGTCTCTGAGTTTTTCTGTTCTGTTTGCACTGTTGCACTGAACTAAAACAGTGAGTAAGGATAAAGTCATTATTGATTTTTGTAAGAAATAATGACATTGAGGAGGTTCTTGCCACCTGATTGCTGAGTGGAAGGTTGACCTAATAGCCTCTAGCCACTTGGAAGTACATTTCTTGAAGATCAGTATTACAGCCAGAAAGTCTGTTTGTTTGGGGTTTTTTTAAAGAACACAGAAGGTAAGATAAGTGAGAATTTTGCTGAGTGGTAGTGCACATTTGAATATGTGTTACGGTATAAATGCTTAGAGAGTGTAAAGGCCATGAGTGATAGCATCTGTAATTTCTTATGCCAAACTCCATCTGTTTTCAGTAGTTTGTTACTCCACCATTCTTTAATAATTTGGGCAGAAATTTTTCTTGCTGGATTTCTGCCGCGGGCAGAACACTTCTTTTGAAAACTTGAACAAAAATAGCTTAGCCACTTTTCAAAAAAGAAAAGAGAATGTTTTACTCAGGAGCAGCTATAACCCCTAAATGACTGGGGAAGGCTGCATGACTGAGCAGCCACAGCACATGAAGGAAATGCTTACTGCTTTCCCTGTTGTTACTGGAAAGTGGAGGGGAGAGTAAAGATTAAAACCTTTGTCCTGCCTGATAAATCTGCGTCTAGTTTTACCCACATGAAAGCAGTTCTAAAATTAGGTACTTCACCATACTTCACTTTTAGATCAAGGAGTAGAGTTCTGCTGAGAGAGTAATTCTGGTTTCAGAAAGGTGCTTTTTGATGACACCTTTTTTTTTTTTTTTTGTATGTGTGAATCATGAGCTTCTGACAGCTGGGGAACTATATAATAGTTTAACAGGTAGGTCAACATATTCTGTTTATATGAAGAATGATCTACTACAAGACTGCACTGTCTTGAGTCTTGAGCCAGATTTCCCTCTCTTATTTCCCCTTCATGGCCAGAGAACACTGTAAAGACACTCTGTGATGTACTTTCTGTGCTTCTTCACAGCAGGAGCCAAGCCTAAAGGGACAGTTAGAAAATGGTGATTTAAGCGCAAGGAACCCAAAGGGGAATAGGGCAGGGGAGCATGACACCATTACATGGATGTTGGGTGAGAGTAAGATGTTATCACAGAATCACAAAATAAGCTAAGTTGGAAAGGACCCTCAAGGATCCTCATGTTCAACTACCTGTTCTGCACAGGACATTCTCAAGTGTCACGCCATGTGCCTGAGAGGATTGTCTGAACACTTCTTAAACTCTGTCAGGCTGTGATCATTTCCCTGAGGAGCTGTTCCAGTGCCCAACAACCCTCTGGCTGAAGAACCTTTTCCTGATATCCAACCTAAGCTCCCCTGACACATCTTCGGGCCATTCCCTGGGGTCCTGTCACTGTCACCACAGAGAAGAGATCAGTGCCTGCCCCTCCTCTTCCCCTCATGAGGAAGCTGTAACTGCAAGGAGGGCTCCCCTCAGTCTCCTCCAGGCTGTACAGACCAAGTGACTTCAGCTGCTCCTTGTACAGCTTTCCCTCAAGGCCCTTCACCATCCTCATCACCCTCCTTTGAACACTCTCAAACAGTTTAATGTTTTTCATATATTGTGGCACCCAAAACTGCACACAGCCCTTGAGGTGAGGCCTCCCCAGCTCGGAGCAGAGCGGGACAATCCCCTCCCTTGCCCACTGGTGATGCTGTGCCTGATGTCCCCAGGACAGGGTTGGCCCCCCTGGCTGCCAGGACACTGCTGACTCCTGTTCAACTTGCCATAGACCAGGACCCCCAGGTCCCTTTCCATGGCACTGCTCTCCAGCCTCTCATTCCCCAGTCTGTCTGTACATCCAGGGTTGCCCCACCCCAGGTGTAGAATCCAGCACTTGTCCTTGTTGGACTTCATGTGGCTGATGATTCCCCAGCCCTCTGATTTATCAAGGTGTCTCTGCAAGGCCTCGCTGTCCTCAAGGGAGTCAACAGCTCCTGTCAGTTTTGTATCATCTGAGAACTTGCTTAGTATCCCTTCCAGTCCTGTGTCTAAGTCATTTATGAAGATGTTGAAGAGCACAGGGCCAAGGATGGAGCCCTGTGGAACCCAACTAGTGACAGGTCACCACTCTGATGTCACCCCATTCACTACAACCCTTTGTGCCCAGCCTGTGAGCCAGTTGCTCACTCATTGCATGATGTGTTTATCCAGATGTGAGCTGGACATTTTATCCAGCAGGACCCTATGAGATACAGTATTAAAAGCTTTACTGAAATCCAAAAATATTACATCAACTGGCTTCCCTTGATCAAACAGATGAGTTACCTTGTCATAAAAGAAAATTGGGTCTGATAAATGGGACTTTTCTCTCATGAAGCTGTGCTGGCTGTGACCAATGACTGCATTGTCTTTCAGGTGTTTTTCAATAGTAATGAGGGATGAGGTTAAGACAGAGGCTGAAAGCACCATGACCACTGTCTTACATCTCCTGAGCACCACTGGAACCCCCAGTATTCTTCTGCTGACAAAAATAATTGTGATATCCACTAAAAATATACGGAACTGATTCACCCATGCTGTTTGTCTGTGTGGTAGGGGCATCTCTGCTCTTCTGATGATGCATTACTTGGACTTTGAGGCAGTAAGATTTTTTAAATTTGATTTCTGTAATTATTTCTTTTTAACTCTAGAAAAACTAAAAATGCTACAGTAAACTAGTATGGCAGAATTGCATGAACTGCATGAAGTCAAATGTTTAGGAATTAAATACCATAATGGTATTGTTACATGAAGGATAACAAAATTGTTGATATATAACAATATGAGTGTAATATAACTATATTGTTATGATTGCTATTGATACAAAATTTTCTTACACAATTAGTAAGACGACCAGACACTGGGGTTTCACTGGCTTCATAGATATTCATAGATTGACAAGTCCTAGCATGCACTGACAATGTTCATGTATGAGCTAATGGATTTAGGGAATGCCTAGCACAGTGTTACCACTTCAGGTGTTAGCACTTGAGCAAAGACAATGACCCGTTCAAGAAGAGAGAGAAAATCCGCACATTGAGATCCTGCTGCTGTTTCACCTCCTGAAGAAGACAGTACCTGGATAGTGAATACTACAATCTGAGGAACTCAGGGATGTGTGTTTAGAATTACAGACTAATTTAGAGTGGAAAAGACCTTTGGATTGAGTCTATTTGTTAACCCAACACTACCAAGTCCAGCATTAAACCATGTCCCTAAGCACCACACCTATATGTCTTTTGAATACCTCTGCCTCCCTGGACAGCTTTTTCTAATGCTTGTCGGCTCTTTCTGAAAGACTTTTTTTTCTAATATTCAAATTGAACCTCCTCTGGCACAACTGAGGCTATTGGTTACTTGGGAGAAGAGTCCAACCCCCACATGGCTATGGCCTCCTCTCAGGCAGCTGTAGAGAGCAATAAGGTCTATCCTGAGTTTCCTTTTCTCTGGACTGAACAACCCCATATTTCTCAGCTGCTCCTCATAAGACATCTGCTCCAGACCCTTCACTAGATTTGTTGCCCTTCTCTGGACATGCTCCAGCACCTCAATGTCCTTCTTGTAGTGACATACCCAAAGCTGAACACAGGATTCAAGGTGAGCCTCACCAGTGCCAAGTACAAGGGACAATCACTGCCCTGGTTCTGCTGGCCCCACTATTTCTGATACACATTAGTCATCAATGTAAGGTATCAGCTTACTTGTGTAAGCTTGATTTATCTTTACTTGCATCAGATGTATGCTCACTGGCACTGGTGTCCTTCCTGCGTCCTTCATGGCTATTGTGAGCCTCTAAAACAAATATGGAATCCTCTTCACCCACCTCAGCATTGGTGTAAAATATCTGTCAAACAAACTGCACTGGTTTACATTTCATGTTTGACTTTATAACTGGAGTGTTATGCAACTGTACGCAAAGCTGGTTAGTAGAATGGACAGGTAGTATCTGGGTAAAATACATGAGTTCCATCCCAGTCTTACATGCCTATATTCTAAAGCTTTTCCAGACGCAGCCCACAGCTCAAAGGCAGGCACAAAATGTTAGTAGAGCTGTTAATACCTTAAGAGCTAAGCAAAATCTGATCAATGATTACCTGAAGTCTTTATCCCTTTTCATGTTGAAATGGTAGGTTTCCTTTTTCCTTAAGTTAGAAACAACTTGGTTTTTCCTAAAGATTATGTCTCAATGGACTGCCTTTTGCTGTCTACAGAAGATTGCACAGAATAACCTCCAAAGTGTCACTGGTGGCATGTGCCATTGATCCAACATCATCAGTAAAATGCCAGATTTCCTGAAGACAGGAATGGTTCAGCATCATCCCTGTGAAGCATAGGCTGATTGCATGTATCACAAAGGTTAAGTTTCAATAAACTGTGAGGCAATCTCACAAGCTCATGTTTGCTGTTAATGAATACAGCTTTGCCATACTCTAGCTGCAGAACTTACAACATTAGTGCAGTAGAGCCTGAGGCCTTTTATAGGGTTTACATATTCCCAAAGGTGAAAATAGTTATTGCCTCATTTCTGAACCTTTCACCTCTCTGTAGTCATTAGTTTTATGTAAAATTGTCAACACATCTGGCTGGACACAGGGCAGAGCTATGAGTGGCACGCAGTGAAATATTTACTCCAGAACGAAAGCTGAGGTGAGCACCCAACTGTTCCAGTTAGACATTAATATCCCAAGTCCTTGCTCAAGGGAGCTGCCAGTGAATTCCCTGCTGGCATATGTTCTGGGTCCATCTAACAGGAGAGTTCACAGCCTGACCCCTCGACCTTGTCAATGTAAATAAAATACATGAAATTGTACCTTCTGTGCTGTCATCTGTGGGAAGAAGCATTGTGGCCTGCATGTCATGACCGCATTAGCATTAAATGAAAACCTTGACAGGATATACATGTACGAAAACGCAGATTTAAAATAGCTCTAAATGACCTGGTCTGAGATTTGAAATCCCACTGAGTTGTATTAATATAATCTCTTGTGTGTAATATAAATTAGAATGAATGACATTACTTTTTTTTTTTTCTGGAAATTTTAGACTGAAAATTGATTAAATCTTTTTTTAAAGAATGGCCTAAAATTTTTGAAAGAAATTCTAAAAAAGCACTAGCTGTTATGCAGCCATTATAGGATTTTCTTTCTAAAAGAAAAGACCTTGAAAATTTTTATCATTCATCTCTTAAAGTCTACATCTGAAGTGAAGTATGATCTTTACTTTCTCAGGACAAGACTATTTAACACAGGTCCTCCAGGAAAACTCCAACTTCACTAGAATTCACTTAGTGTTTTTAGTACAGCAGCATTATCTTTTACACAATGGGCAAAGACAAACCTTTAACAATCTGATTGATGTTTCAGCTCTTTGTTTTACTTTTCCATTACATTCAGATGAAACAGTTCAAATTGAAAATTAGAGACATTAACTGCATGAACCAAGGATAGATTCCAAAAGAAGAGGCAGGAGATACAAAAGCCTCTTTCTTTTTAGGTCAACCAGAGTTTCAGTGTGTGTGAGTTTGAAACTTTCACTTGTTCTCTTTGATGTACTGTAGCTAGCTATATAGTTTTATCAGACAGTCTGTCTGGGAAGATTTTATGACAAGTGAAAGAAATGTGAAAATGGTAATTATGAGGAGATTAAACTACCTGTACATGGTTAGCTCATACATTAGGAGGTGGATTTTTTCCTTTGTTTTACAAATGGCTGTATGGTAAAATAAAAACTTTTAAAGTCCACAATGGAGCCTCTTAAATGAGAAAAGACCTCAAATTCCTCTGAATGTATTTTCAGAATTGAAATATTATATCTGTCTGAGTTGGACAGAGTAACCCAACCCATCTCAACTTTCACTTGCTGTCCTCAGCAATGGTCTTTTTCTGTCCTAATATCTTAAATGGATTAATGTTCTAAGAATGTTTAAATGGGATTGTGGAGCTTTTGTTTACACTTGGGACAATATTCCTCTTCATTGACAAATTTTCTCTCAGTGTTCATTGTTGATTCTTTCTGAAGGTCAGTTTAAGGACATCTTAAAAGCCTTGCCTCCATTTCTACTTTTATTTCCTTGCTTCATAGTGTGCTGAAGTAGTTCAAGAGCAGCGCAAAGCATGTCAGATGCAGTTTTGTCTTCAAAAGCTAAGAATTTAAGGGCTTAAGCCAGTTTGCATGCAACTAGTCAGTCATACTTTGATTTCAAAGAATGAATACAGTTATTCAAGTGGGTAGGCATTAGCAGAATTGGTCCAAGGAGAACAATTACACAAGTTCACAGGAGAGAGGATTTTTTTTTTGTTAAAACTTGAGAGTGCTTTGGCTGTGTTTTCTATTGTACATACAGTGGCTGACAATCTAATTACTACTATGTTGTGTGCTGTGGAAGCAGGGAGTACAGTAGGTAAGAAGGGAAGGTACTAATGCCCTCTTATACAATTTTTCAATCCAGCTCAACCCCTGATATCCCTTCCCAAGTAAACACAAAAAGGGGAGTGGGAATGGGTATGAGCTCCTCTCTCCACTCTCTAAGATGGTGCAAAATGAATCAGCTTACTGCCATGTGAGGGAATGGGCCCAAGTAAAAATGTAGTGGCTTAGTATCTCACTATGCAGGAACGTAACAGTGAGATTTTTTGCTATTGTTCTTAATTATTATTCCGATACGTATTAGAAGGAATTTGAAGAAGGGGATGTGGGAGTCCAGTGAACAGGGAACAAATAAACCTGGTGTAACTTCACAAGTAGTTATGAAAAGCAGCTCACACCACTTATTTAACTTCAGATTTAAATGTGCAGCTAATTACTTAATTACAATAGAATCTATTTTATGTCCTACTTGAACAGCAGTGTTATCTGGGTTGAGGACAAAAGGAAAGAAAATCAATAGTATAATTTGAATGTATTCACAGGAAGAAACTTCTGCTCTGGAAGAGTTGTGCCCCTTCAGACATAGCAGTACCAGTGGTCATGAGATTTTCCTTCTTCAGATCTGCGTTTGTAAAACTGAAACCTTTTCTTTGCCTATAAAATACAGCAGTCACAAAGAAGTTTGGCAGCCTGTGCTAACACTAATAATATTCAGCAACAGTTCAACTATCAGATCTTATTTGCTTCTTCCATTCCCACCTTCTCTTTGCCAAGTCCACTTTTTTGGCTGCCCTATCTTTTGTAGTGTAAGATCTTTGAGGCAGGAAATAAGCCTTTTTTGCTGTGGTTTATAGATGTTAAACACAGAAGGGCTCTGATCCACCACAGGAACACTAAGATCATAATGCAGATGATACAGATAAGCCCAAGACAGATTCTCTGTTGATTATAATTAAATATATTCTTCCCCAAATTACATATGGATCCTTTGAAAAATAAGACTAGGCCACATTGTCTTATATTCATCAAGCAATAGAATATATCTATGTTGCTGAAAGATGATAGTTGCTAGAGACTTAGACAAGGCGTTCCGTATTTGCGACATGATTTAACTGTGCCTAGCTTTATTTTGTTTCACCAGGTCCTAATTTAGACCACTTAAAAGGCTGCTTTACATAGGCCTCTACTTATCCAGTCCCTGAACTCATCTAGAGGACAGAAGAATGACCAAAAAGCAATACAATATAATTGTATTTTTTAAGATGAGAAGAGGATTGAGAATACTTTGCATGAATTGTAGCCCAGACAGCTGATACCTGGGGCAATAGGAAGAAATATAAGTTTAAATGATGCTGTCATCAGGAATGAAATAGAGTAATTGCTGTGTATAGATTATTCAATTATTATAATAACATTATAGCCACACAATACCAGTGATGGAAAAATTAAAAATTGAAAATAAAATATCTGCTGACACACAAAAGGGGTGATCCACTAGAGGGAGACAAACTGAAGAAACGATTGCAGTTGAAATCATCAAAGAAATAAGGTGGAGCAAACAGGGAAAGTGTTTAGAAAACTAAACATAGTGAACTTTTTTTTGTGCATGTGTTTGTAAGTAAATCAGCATTTTTACTTCTCTTACTTCCTTGTCAGTATCAGGAAATGTGGAATTTAATTTTAATTTCTTGCCAAGTGTGTTGGGCAAAAAGTTGCCACCAAAAATATGGCATCTGTATTTTAACAACCCTATTTCTTGTTTCTGTAAAGATTTTTCATTATTAACAAGTCCATGAGAAAGAGCCATCATTTAGGTTCTTTCTGTTTCTTGATGGAAGAAATGAGTAGTGCAAAATATGTTTAATGACAACAGCATTTCAGATTGCTTTTATAGCTCTCAGGATTTGTAAACAATTGTTTAGCAATCTTTTAATTCAACAGGTTGATCAACGTACAAGGTCCTTCTGAAAAGTAGGTGAAATAAAGGATTTTAGTACAAGACTGACCAACACATGAAGTTGGTCAGTCCCACTTGATCTTGGCCAAGTGCCAATACCTACAGAGATGCTTGTTTATTCCGTGTTTCATGTGAGAGGGGGATAAATGAGTGGCTGTGTGGGTGTTCAGGTGTTGGCTGGGGTTGACTCACCACAGTCCTCCTGGACCCAGCACAAGTCTTCCTCATTTCACCAAGGTATTGATGCTTTCTGTGGTGACAGTGCATATCCTGGGTTGCCTAGTGTTGCTCTAACCGGAGCAAATAGAAATGTCACCTAAGTTTGAGCAGCCAGCAGAAGGTCCACCTTACACTCAGAGAAAAAAAACAGACAGCCTGAAAGGACACTTCCTCTTAACCTAAGGCAGGTACGGTTCAGATAAATTGTTTCTTTGAAACATCTGTTTCCTTCCAGTGTGAACTTTGCCTCACTAGCTCAGGTCAAATGGGTTACTTTAGACACCCAAAGGTAGGTGAGGTGAAACCAACTAATTACTTACATCTTTGTCTGATTTGAATTGCTCTTTTTTTGTATGCGTTTGAAATCTCTTCAGTTGTGACATAGACATGCCCTGTATTCTAGTTCCCCTTTATCGTCGAATTAAAGATTATCCCCTACTTTTGCTTTTATAGTCTCAGTATTTTTTCCTGTGTTCTGACACTAATTTTAATAATACATACCACTTTCTTTGGTAGCAGTTATTACGTATAGTAGCTGTCTCCTGCTGTACTGGTAAAGCTGTGGGCTGAGAAGGCCCAGCAAAAGAAAAAAAAGCTGAAAATTCGTCTGTGACCTGAGCTAAATTTTCTTATGCTTCTATGCTTACTTCCCCATTTCATAACTAATCACCATATGTAGCTCAAAGTATTTGCACTCCTCTCCCTTTGTTGTTGAAAAGGATATTTTTTGAGGAGCAGAAGAAAAACTTACCTTACTTGTTTGTCAGGACAAGATACAGATACTGTCCCACTTCTATCCAAAGAAATCCAATAAAAATGTGTCTCATTGTTTGTAACTTCTAGAGTATTTATTTTCATTGGGTTTTTTTGGCACAACTGGAAGCCCTAAAGTTTTGAAGAAATGGAACTTTGCTCAGGAGGAGTTCAGTGACACCATTACATGGCTAAATATGCCTTCCTATATTTTATATCCATCCTTCTTCCTTCCTTCTCTCTCTACCACTTTGCCCGATCTTCCTTCCTTTCCTTCTTTGTTCCTTCTCTCTTCCCTTCCTTCTTTTACTGCTTCTCTTCCAAGCCTTTTAATCTGCCTACTGTTTTTTGTTTCCCACATAACCACACAACTTTTCAACATTCTACTTTTCTTTATACTACCTCTGTTTCTTCTGCTGGACTGCATTATCACTGCTACTCATGCATTGCACATTAGAAATCCCACATTGAAGTCTAGTCAGTGAGGCTGGAATCAAAATTTTGATTCAGGGCAGGGCTCCATCTCATCTTTAGCTGAAATTCACAGACTTAACTCTGCCTAAGACAATCTAACCGTAACCCACATTGTAGACTCACATTAGAGCACTGCAGTAGGTTCTGCAACTTTTAACCTGAAAGGCAGGAAGTTACTGGAAAACAAGCTCCTGTTTTGCAGTCCCAGTGGATAACACCCACTTGGATGAAGTTGCCATCTGTTGTTTTCTTGGGTTATGTCAGAATATATGAAATAATCTGGAAGAGAGAGAAGCAAAATGACAGAAAAATGCAAGATGGAAATAATGTCTGGAAAATTACTGTTGGGGTTCTACAAAGCAAGACAAGGACACAAAATATTCTGGTTTAGATCTGGAAAAGACCTGCTGGAGCAATAAATGTGATTGCACCAATCATTAAACTGTGGCTGGAGAATAAATAAAGCTCCCTGGCTGCCATAGATCCAACATTGTTATTCTTTATTTCTTTTTAGTATAATTTCCTAGGCATCAATGGACTGAATACTGTCAGTGGAAAGTGGGACCAGAATCATCAAGAAAGACAAGTAAAGAAGCAGTTGGAGTGAATAGCATGTGGACCTAATGATGGAAACTAAATGATGGATGGAATGATGACATTCCCATTAACCTCTTCCTTCCAGCAAAACTGAATTGTAATAAAGAATCCAGCCTGCACCTTAAAGCCTGTCTCTAGTTACAAGGCGGGAAAAGGGGACAATTTGGGGTATAGGGATAGTATCAGAAGTTTCATCAGTTTGGTGATACCACATATATTTTCAGTTTAAATAAATTTAAATTTTAAATAAAGATGTTTAGGATTCAAAACCAAATAACATGATCTGTGCTGGTGAAAAATAAATAATGCCGTTTATCCTCAGAAGCTTTGTTTGTTTGTTTTTTCTCTTCCCTGCTATCAAGGAATACACACCCATATATACAAAGAACATATAGATATATATTATGTGCAGTATGCACAAGACCCAAAACCCCTGTATTGTACAGAATATACATGTCCTGAAAATATTTTCAGAAATGTTTAATAGCAAATGTTTCATCGAACTGTTATATCATGTTGTATATGGAAAGAAAAAGACTAACACAGAGGTAGTTAATCTGTTAGCTTCTGAATTTAAGCAAACACTTAATATACCACTAATATTTATTTTTTTATAAATGTTAGGCATGTCTCTAAGTGGTATTTAAATCTGATTCTCTCAAGCTGAAACAGTTTTACTGACTCAATGATACAAGCATTTCCTGAAAAAGGAGGACATATTTCCTGTATATTGTTAATATTTGACAGCACTGATCCTAAAGGAGTAGAAACATGACAGTGATTTGCAAGACAGCCTTTAAAGTACAGTTGAAATTCTGTATTATTGTATCCCACGTAAACTCATTTACTGAACAACAATTACATAATAAATTACATTTAAACCCAAAAATAGACCCTGTTGTCCTTATTTCAGTGATAGAATTAAGCAGAGTTATAAAGGAGAGACGATCCTGCAAATGAGCTCTCAGCTGACAATACTTTGTGTCCGTGCACTGAGGTTTCCTCAGTTTCAGAGCAGACAATCTGCAGAAGTCAGGTCCATGCTTTGGGTTCCTCAAAGGAGGAGAATTTTGCCCTCAGTGCTTAGTTTGAAAATAAGACCCCCCAAACCCCAAGAAAACTTCTGAACTAATCTTCACAGAAGGGACAAGGTTTGCTTTGAGGTATTGTAAGCATTTTAATGTTAATACCAGTATTTGCAACAGCATTCTAGGTTCTGCAGAGAGACAGGGGGAAGTCTGGGATTGAAGAAGTGACAATTGGTTGGTGATACTCAGTAGGAACATCTTGTCTCTGAATTTGCAGTGCATCAGGTCAAATTTGTGCATAAACCTTCACAGGATAGTCCTTAGTCTGAGGTTACATGTCTGCGAGTACACACACTAAAATAATTGGATTAATGAAAGTGGAAAGAAGCACATAAGCGCTATTTTCAGGAACAGGCCCCGCCTTTTTGTCACAGCTTTCCTCCTCACTGGGGACAGAAGGAGATCCTTTTGCATTAACTGTAGCCAAAACACAGATATCAGAAAAGAGCCCCTTGGCCCTTCTACCTCCCACAAGATAAAAAAAAAAAGCATATAGCAGGAGCCTATATTGATCAAGAGAGTAAAAAACTGGCATTACTCTAAAATAATTACAACATGGTGCGCTCAATCTTCTTAAAGTGTTGCCTAACAAAAAGTTTGATGCATCTTGATCACATTTTCTAATTTTCAGTACATGGAATAGTGATTTAGTTGGAGAGGAGTTTTTCTTCCTACACAGAAATGTGCCTGGAATTCCAATGATCAGAAATTAAGGTTAACTTCCATGGTGGAACAAATAATTCTGATTGTTTTGTAACCTTTTGATTCTTTTTTGCGAGTCTAGTGGACATTCACAGTGTTCAGGCCAGTGTCAATGCTGGCTGCTATATTATAGTGACTGTTGCACCAATCACTGTCAGAAATGATTCCTATTATACAGCAAAGATTGTGTCCACCCTTGCTAAGAGGATCAGGCTCAGAGCATATGTTCAGTGTCCAGCTTCCATGACCTCAGATGCTTTCCGTCTTTCTTCAAAGTATTGTTTTGCACGTGACTGCCCTAAAACTCTAATAGTTACCTTATCAGATAGCTGAGAGGGCTCAGTCACCTGTATTCTGCAGTATTTGCTATTCCTGTAAAATTTATGTAATCTGGAAACAGTTATAACAAAGTATGCTTGCTTGCTTTGGAATTAGTGATGTTAGTTGAGAGTAACAGCAAATCCCTTTAGGACCTGAAGCAACCCTTTAAAGATAAGGCACTTTTCAATCAGTGGACTTTTAAACCACTGATTATTATCTTAATTTTTTATTGTTCCAAATTCTCAGTTACCTTGCCAAGAGGTACCAGATCAGATGTCTTATAGAATATGTACACGTATCCACACTTGCTCTGTGTGCTTTTAGTTTAAAGACTTCATCCCACACTATTTGCAGTTCACAGAATTCACAGAATTCAAAGAATTCACAGAATTCACAGAATGACTAGGTAGGAAGAGACCTTAAAGATCATCAAGTCCAACCCATGCCTTAACACCTCAACTAGACCATGGCACCAAGTGCTATATCCAGTCTAAACACATCNTGACTCCACCACCTCCCTGGGCAGGCCATTCCAGAACTTTATGACTCTTTCCATGAAAAACTTTTTCCTAATATCCAACCCATATTTCCCTTGATGCAGATTGAAACTCTCATTGTGTCCTCTCGTTCTGTCAGTTGCTGCCTGGTGAAAGAGACCAACCCCCACCTGACTACAGCCACCTTTCAGGGAGTTGTAGAGAGTGATAAGGTCACCCCTGAGTCTCCCGTTCTCCAGGCTAAACACACCCAGCTCCCTCAGTCGTTCCTCACAGGGTCTGTGTTCCAAGCCCCTCACCAGCCTGTGGTCCTGCGTGGACCTCAAGCACAACCAACACATCAGCCCAGTGTCCCCACAAGCAGCCACCCTGTGACGGAGGGAGCCCGGCCCCAGACCTCGTGACCCTCAAGCACAAGCAACACACCTCCTCAATGATTTTCTTCTTTCCCCTTCTAATCTCCTTGGAGTGGTGGAGATTGGGATTCATACTGACCTAGCTCTTCCTAGGATCACACATCTCTGCCCTAATGGTGAAAGGATCTCCACACTGCTAGGTACAGTTTCCCCTGGACTTTACTGCTGTAAAAGGGTTTAAAGAAAATCAATCCAGACTTTCTGGACTGGAAACAAAATAGAATGAAAAACAAGAATAGAATTGTATCCCCAATCTTTGTAACTTTGCTAACATTCAAGTAAAGTATATATCCAGTCTCTTTGAATCAGAGAGTCACTATTAAAAGGTTGAAAACCCCTGGGTTTTACTCCAGTGCTATCCAGTAGATTTAAAATAAATACTATGTATTTTCACAGTAGTACACTTTGCCTAGATAACCAATCTAGACTTTCTCAGGTTAAAAGCTTCCCTACTGCCAGAAGAGGATAATGTCTGCATGTTTTGTTTTGTATAAAATATTCCCTTTATCCTCTATATTACTTGAACCTGCCATTTTCAGTAAGACTCAATAGGTAAGGGCTTTGAAACTCTCTTGGCACCTCTTTAAATGCCACTTTATACTTTCATGTTGTAAGAATCCAATCCTTTTTCTTGTACTGATGAAAAACTAAAACTACTTGCCTGCTCATGATCCTAGGCAGTATTTTTTTTTCTATTCAAATTATCTCCCTGCTTCCTGTTTCCTTTTTTTAATCTCTTCCCAACATTTCATTTACAGCCGAGGTGAAGTTGTTGATCAGTTGCTTGGGTAACCAGAGCCCATATTGCTACACCAGTCATGGAAGGACAAAGTTCTGTGAGAGCTTTTTGCCTACCACTTTCTGGAGAAGGCTGTAAAATAGCCAATTCTGTGAATAATCTAATTTAAACCTCCAAATTCAGTTCCGTATCACTGCATGGGTTTTCTTTAAATCCTTGTTGCAAAGATTTGCAAACTCATTCTTTAGGTTATTAAAATAGAAACGTCTCTCTCTGTCAGTGCCTATGAAATAAAAACTTGAAAATCCTATTTTATATGTATATATAAGTATATAAATTTTGAAAAGATTAGTTAGTCCTATCCTGGGCTGCTTCTATTGTTTTGAAATCTGGATTTGTTTTGCAGGAAAGTAAAAAGTGAAATCACTTTGTGTGTGAACACCATGCCAAGGACAGGGATAGTTTTTAAAAGTGTGGTGATAGACGAGTAGTGATGCAAGATAATGCCAAATTGCACCACCTACACTGTACCACTTGACACATGAAAGTTATTTTTGTAACATCCTGGTGAATAGTAGCTTGCAGTCTTTTCCCTTCTCTTCTCCCTCGAGATCCACAATTTCTTGTGGAGGATATTTCAGTTCTCACCAAAAATGCAAACAAAGACACGAAACTTCAGCCATGCAGCACAATCGTACCCAGACTGTCCTTGTACTTCTGATTGAAAAAAGCACTTTTTCTCTTAAAAATATTCTTTCCACAGTCTGCTTCTATGCCAAACAAACTGATATAAAACATAAGTTAGAAATTCAGCAAGTCAAGAGGGGAGTTGTGTGGGTGTCTTAGCAATAGCGTTATTCTAAAAAAGAAATCATGCCCACATCAAGTAATGAAAAGCAACCCTACTACATGTGGGAGCAATATTAAAGACCACTAATTCTGTTTAGTTCTGGTCTTTAATGAGATGGGACACTTTTTTGATGGCTGGTTGGCTTGAATTTCTTCAAAATTGGAGTGAAATTCAAGTTTCTCTGAAAAAAAAGGGAGAAAATATCATTTGTATGATTAAGAAAAATGCAAATAGGTAAGAATAAAAATAGTTTAGTGTGTTAAGACTGATTCAATGGAAGAGGTTTCTTCATAATTTTTCCAAACAATATGTCAATTAACATCTCACAGGCATTATCTTTAAAGGGAAAATTTGGCAAGGCAAAGCAACAAAGGGTACAAAATAGTTTATGTGGAATTTGTCTTCTAGGTGAGCTTGGTGACAACACAGTACTGTGTTGCATCAAGGAATGTTTTATTGCATAGCATGAAGATGATGAGTTTTGACAAGTTAACATATTAGGATGAAATAAAGCTGTTGCATTAATTTAATGGAAGGAGATGTATGTTATTCTCCATATTTCCCTCAGTCTACAGAGGCACAACAAAGAACTCTGAGAGAAGGCATCACGAAGAAGAAATTAAAATAGACTGCTCTTGTTGGAATGACCTGTTGTCTTTACTTATCATTTGTCAAATATTTTAAAATCACATTTGACAACCTATAATGACAAGGGGAGCACCTTAGTACTATTGCTGTTTGTGCCCCCCTTCCTGTACCTGGGAGAGACTGCAATATGCATACTTAAATTAATGGCTGAAATTCAAGGATATGAATTTGTTGTGCAGGTTATTTATTTATAGCAATCTGGCCAACAAACATGCCTCAAAGAGGATGAAAATGCATTCTACATGCGTGAAAGGCAGCAGATGGATTTATTGACTTCAGATGCAGTCAGAGGACACAAAGTGACATTTATTCCTTAAGAACCAGACACCACAGAATTTATCAGTCTGTGTATCTACACTAACACAACAGATTGTGACTGAAAGGTTTAGCCTCCTTATGCACTTGTGTTTAATTTAAATCTGTTATTATTGTGTTCAATGTTTATGTTTCTATCCTGCTAATCCGATTTTTTGCAATTTTTTTTGTTTTGATTACTTTGTATGAAACAACCTGATTATGAAGTCTGTTCCATATTAAAGATTACTGACTTCCATTTGTCCTCCACCCCAATGAATGTTTTTTATTCCTTCAGGAAGAAAATCTAAGAAGTAAGTCCACGTAGGTGTGATGTACAGCGAAACATAGCAGATGGATGTGAGACATAAGCTAAGAAAGAACACAAGATAGCAAGTTTGGATTGCCCATTATCTATCAGAAAGTTGTCTGGCATTATGTCTCTTCTGCCTTTCATGTCTCTCTGATTTTCTCCTGTCTTGAACAAATAAAAATGAGTATGACAACTTTTTTTGTTCTTCCTGTACTGCCTGGGCTTGCACAATTCTACTGTGCATTTCTAATTTATTTTTCCAGTTTTCTTCAAATGGAGGTACTTTTAAACTTTCATTTTATCACTCTGCAAATCTTTTCCACTTTTTTTTTCAAAATAATTCCCTCATTTGTATTAAATTTTCAATCATATGTTACCCTGAGTTTTCAGAATAACTATGATCTAATTGAAGTAAACAAACAAAGCACCTCACCCTTGGGACTGAGCATAAACTATTTACACTGCATTTTATAGATGCCAAAAAATCACTATGCAATACTGTAATCCATGCATGAAGAAGTAATTTCAGCTTCATTGCCTTCTATGGAGATGCAGAAATGATACATTTAGTCTGAAGATCCTACGAGTGTGAAAGAGTGTGTCTTTCTTATTTTCTCATTTATTTCGGTCTTCTTGTACTCTTTTGCTTACTTGAGGTGGAAAGAAAGGGTATGGTTGACTGAATTTGGAAGCTGTATGTGAAAAAGAAACCTATATACTCTTCTCAATTCTTTGTTGATGGGAAAGCTATGCAGAAGCACAGAGCACAACACCACAGTACTTTCTCTGCTGGATACATACACTCCTCCACTGCTCATTCCTTCCCTTTAACTAGCCTTCAGTAGATTCTCATTTGCATTTTCCCTCCTTTGAAATGTCGTGTCCTTCCTGCTGCTCAGTTCCACCAACATACCTCTCCTCATTACTTCCACTTCCCTTCCCATCTGGATAAATATAGCTGAATAACTGCGTGCCTCGGCCACTTTTCCATTGGAGCACCAGTCCCCTGTGATAACTCTCAGCAGCTCAGTCATACACCGTGCTCTGGAGAATTCAAACACACTACATGGAAGCAGGAGGAAGTGTGAAAGGAGATGCCACTCTGCCTGAGTACAGAAGGAGAAGAGTGCTGAAATCTTGCCTTTTTAAGGCAAAACAAGGGCCGGAGTGATGGGACTGATCTTCCTATGCACACCTATGGCATGAACCAGATTTGAATTGATGATTGAGGTCTTGCACCTCTCCCCCCTTCTACACCCAGCAGGACAGTCTATTAGAAAATAAAAAAGAAGCCTGCTGTACCCTTGAGAGAAAGTTAGCTGCTAAAATCAGTGATGAAGTACCTCTCTTTTGCTGTTTGTCCTCATTTCATTTGCTAAGTGAGAATTTTCCTGGGTCTGTGTGGTGTCTTAATTTAAAAATGTTCCCATATTTTTGGCAGCTGCAGCTTCCTCAGCTTCAACGATTCAACGTGTAAAATTGCTATCAGCACTAGGCAGGCTCTGCATGCTTTTACCCTGTCTTTTTGGAGGGAGAATTATCAGGCGTCTTATCCCTGTAACTGCAGATTACTCAGGCTCCTGAAGAAAGTGGGGGCTACAGACTATTGCGGATAACCTTTGTAAAGCGCTTCACTTCAAAGGAGTCAGAGCTGAGATAGCATGACACGAATAAGCATCATGTTTGATCTCATAGTAAACAACCAGCTTATGAAAATAGTGGTGGGGAGGGAAACCATCTTACAGCTTCTGCACAGCCTTGTTTGAAGACCCATTCAATATCATTAGGTAGAAACCAGCTCAGGGCAAAGCCTGCAGCTCTCCTTCCCAACTCCAGAAAGCCTCCTCTCTCTCAAAGACACTGGACTTAAAATAGGCTGGTAGGGCTCGTCTTCTTCACACCCCCACGGAAGATGTGTGAAAGGGCTGCTTCACTCCTTCAAAGGCCAAACAGAAAGATTGCAACAACCAGAGCAGAGTGTCTGAGGCTGCTCGAAGCTATGGTGCTATTTTTTTGTTGTTTTGTTGGGGTTTTTTTGTTTGTTTTTTTTTTTTGCCATCAGCCTAGCAGGTTTGGGAGAGGGGGGAGGGGGAGGGATGTTTTTCCTGTTTTAATGCTAAGGGAGGTTCTGCAAAGTTCTGCATGTCAGTGCCTTGTTTGTCCCTGAATCTGTTGTGACCCAAAGAAAAACAGGCTATTTGTGTGGCTTAGGAAGAAGTCAAATCATGCAAGTTCTATTTATATGTCTAGATTAGTCTATGAAAAGGGTTAACTGTATCCCAAATACTTGGAATCATTAATCATTGCATCGTTAATAGCAGCAGCACCGCTTTGCACCCATTTAGACATCTGTTTTTCCATTGATTTCTCAAACAGAATGTCTTTTATGCCCTGTTCAAAGGGTTTGGGTGTTGGGATGTTTTTCTGCAGCCTGGTACTGATAGTTGCTGGCTCATAGAAAAAACACAGACCTGGTATTTAGATGAAAGTCTGCTTCTCCCTGGGTGCTGTGCTATAGGATTTGGCTGTCTGAAGCCAAGAAGGGTGATGGAAGGAGGGTATTCACTGAAGAGCTTTGGTGCATTGAGAGGCAGGGTTTTGTGCTTCATCCAAGAAAATAACTCCACCTGGCAGTTTAAGGCATATGGCTCTAGAGCAGATATTGCTGATGTAAGGATCAAGTTTTCCTTCCTATGGCAGTTGTGAAGGGCATACTATGTGAGGCAGAAAAACAGCTGGCAGCATCTGTAGCTCGGGTTGCATAATGCTTTCTACTGTAAGGGATACCAGGGTCTTGTTTGAAGGGAGGTTTAAAAACACAGCAGGGGAATTCCCTAAAGTGTAGATGATCTGAACACATCTTTGCCACACCAGTGAGGGAAAGTATGCAGAGAAGATCAGAGCCCATTTTGTTTGTCAAGTGAGCCATGCTCATGCGGACTGACTTTTCTTTTTTTGGATGGCAAGTATAAGGTAATAAGCCACTAAGAAGAGTGATGAAAATGATGAATATCAAAAAATACCAAGTGGCTTCTCATCCACTGAATAGCTGGATGTACCTGTAGCTGGAATGAATCAGGAGATAAAAATGTGTGATGACACACTGGCTCAGACTAGGCTTTTGCACAACAGGACCATATTGAGTTTGCACAGACTGCCTTAATTTTGGCATTGCCTACCTCTATGACTGCTTCGTTTTGTAGCCTCAACATTCTTTTAAGGCAATTATTCCACAGTCTGCAGTGCACAGCTCATACTAGGAACTTGTGCAGCTTATTTGTGGAGGCACAGTCTGTCACAGGAAATGCTGAATACCATGTGGGTTAAGGAACATTAAAGAAGAGTCTCTTGAGGGACACATGGGTGGTATTCCCTGGAAAGCATCCCAAAGTATTTTTAGCTATGTATTTTCTCAATGTAGGATGAAAATAAGCCAAAAAAAAACCCAGGCAAGATTTATCCTATGTACAGTATGAGTGTATGAGAGACTCTGCATTCAAAATGACAAGAGAATGGAGCTCCTTAATCTCCAAGTAAAAGAACAAAAAGACCATCAAACTTCCTGCATATTTTTGTCAGGTGGTGCTTTCAAGGGTCTTCAAAGATTATCTTTGTAGCACTGAATTTTGTGCTTTGAGGAGTTGGCATGCTACTGTTCTATCTACCTTGAGGTTAATCACTCTTCATAAAGACATCAACATTTGTGGATTCACATAATAAAAGCTGTGTGAAATCCAGCAGATTGGGGGTGAAGCTCTCCTTTCTGGGCTATTCCATGCCCTGAAACAGGTTTTTTAAATTAATTTTCAAAATGTAGAGCAATGACACAGAACCTGATCTGGCTATCACAGAGATATGTTCATCTGCCTCCACGGAGATAAGTGGTCTCAATCCAGAATTATATCACAAAGACTGTGCTGTTATCTGTCCAGTCTTTTTTAAGTCCTTGTTTCTCATGTTTCTGACATCATAAATTCTGATACTGAAATCCCAGACTGGCCAAGGCATTCTTCCTTAAAAATCAGTCCACCAAAATCCATTCCTACACTGACCACACTGATGTTTGTATTGCCTGGGTGTTATGGAACACTCCCTCCCAAGCTAGTTTCAAAGCAGGTCTTTGTCACCACAGCTTCTTTTGGCTTTTAATAATAGTATAATCATTGTGACCCAACCTCCAACCAACTCACCTTTATGGTTTCTAAAATTTTTCAGCCAGTTGACAAAGAAGTTATTCATTCTTTTACATCATTCATTTACTGAGACTACTACCATCCTTAAAACTAATTGGTGTGCTCAGCTCACACAGCACCCTCCCAAACCACAGAACTCAATGTAGGTCAAACTGCAGGGAATTTAACCTCTTCAAAATAATGCTCTACATCTAAAGACACACAACTTGGCTTTGAAAGAACAAGTTCAAACTAAATCATCTTTACCTCCAGCTCTTTTCCTGAAAGTGCTCCTGTTATGGCTGAAGAATTTCCTTTCCTTTTTTTTTTCTTTTCAGAAATCACTGGCAAATTCAAAGGTATCCCAGGGCTTGGCATTTGTTTGTTGGAGAGAAGGCACAATGAGATTGCTCTTTGGTATCTCTGTTTATACTCTCAGTCAAACTTGGCTCTCAAGCTGTGGTTTAACAACACAATGAATCTGTTTTTTTTAGGAACTTAGTGTCAAATCTCAAAGCCACTGTAATAATAAGAATGCATTATGTGGGTGCAGAGTCATACCACTGATTTGTTAACAATAAATTGAAGAGTGAATTTTGTCCTAGCTGATTAATGTAGATTTAATGTGGAGCAAGTCATTTTCTGTCTAGGCAACTTTAACTTCATGCTGTCTACCTGAAGCCAGCATAAAATAAACATAAAATTGTAAAGTGAATGTAAACATTGTGCTGTGTGCTCTGGCTAAAACATTTGAAATGTAATCATATACTGTTGCCTGATTTTTATCAAATTTGTACTGCTAAATGATGTACAACTGTATAGAGCTGGTATTTAATGATCACTGAACCACTGTCTGAGTAGTCTACCAAAAAAACAACTCTGTGGTTAGAGAAATGAAGACATTTCATCTTAACATCTGCTCTTCACTGAGAATTACAAACACCCTCATCAGTGGAAGCTGTCATGTCTAATAAAAAGACAGCTTCAATCATTGCTATCTAGGAGATCATTGGGAGAATAAGATGGAAGATGCAGAAAACGTGCATCAGCTGTAGAATTCTTAGTATTCTGGCATTTGTTGTGACCCAGACCTCATTTAATGACAAAATATATTGCTTTTGTGACAGGATAAGGATATTTGTATGCCCTTATTTGCTCTAATAAAATAGATTTTTTCCCTAACCTAGAGAAAATATATCATATTTCTGTGATTATAAACTCAAAAGATTCCCTGCTGATTATCCGGTCAGAAAAGATTATACACCATATATGCTACAGGACATTTTACTTGCTGTGCCACCACCTGGGCCCTGGCTGGATGCCAGACACTCACCAGTGTCATTCTATCACTCACCTCTGCAGCTTGGCAAGGGAGAGAACCCTTCATTTATACAATGAAGGGTTCATGGTTTGATATAAGGATAGGGAGAGATTGCTCACCAAATACCACCATGGGCAAAACAGACTTGAATTGAGAATATTAATTGAATTTATTACTAGCAAAAACAGAGCAAGGTAATAAGAAGTAAAAAAACCCTTAAAAACACCTTACTCTTACCCCTCCCTCCTTTCCAGCTCTACCCCCTCTCCCAATGGCTCAAAGAGTCAGGGAGTGGGGATTAGGGTCAGTTTATAACACGTTGTTCCTGCCACTGCTCAGAGAGAGGAGTGCTTCCCCTGCTCCAGTGTGGGGTCCTCCCCCATGGGAGACAGTTCTCCACAAACTTCTCCAATGTGAGTCCATCCCATGGGCAACAGTTGTCTACAAACTGCTGAAATGTGGTCAGATAAAGATATATATTTCCTACAAAATTTTTATTTCAGTATAAAGCTTTGCATTTTTTGTTAAGAAATATATTTGCTTATGTTCATCTCACCAGCCAGTCCAAATAATTTGTTTCACTGATTTGCTATTTTTATGGTTTATCATCCCCTTGATCTTCATGACTTCTACAAATATTATCACTTAAAGCCTGCCTGTCTCTAACTCCTTCTTTGCTTGTTTCCATAGGATTCAGATGCTTTAATCTTAGAAACTGCTGCCTAATAAATCTGGCAGACCAGGAGCTGCTCAGTCTCTTCTAGGTTCATCAGATTGGTACTTTTCCATCCAAACCCCAAACATTTCCACCTGGCATAGTTTCACTCACCAGGTCGCAAACATGAAACCCCCTCTAAGTTTCGCAAACCTCACACAGGAAAAAAAGTTGCTTGTAAATCATATCACTGTTCTGACATTGTAGTAGTACAGAAAAACATAAAGCATTAACCATCTTCAAACTCTGTCCTTAATTTACCCTTCTGCTTTCACCTGGTCAAAATGTATTTGCTAGTCCCCATTGCCTCACTCCACCGTTCCTCACAAGGGAAGATTTAGCTCCTCAGGTATTTCACAGCCTGGTGGATCTGTTCACAGTGACATGAGCAAACAGATCTGTCCCCCATGCTGCACAGCATCCCAGCAGGATGGACAAACCTGCCTTTCCCACCACTCCACACTCTCTGTGGTCTGGGCTGGCCCACCAGTAGTCACAATTCTTCCATCCAGTGATGAGAGATTTCCACTACTGTTGGAAAAATCTCACTAGACTTATTTCACCACACTGTTAAGTAAGATTTTAGGACCAACTAGGTTCTAGGGAATATAGTTAGTCCTAAAATATCAAGGGAGGGGTAGAAGTATACATGCCTGGATATGCTTTTATTTGGCAGCAGTAGTGGAGATTGGTAAATTCTATTAATAAACTCCTTAAAGCTGCAAGTCCCTAATAGTAATACATACTTGCTCATTACACCTCATTGTAGTACTAATAATATGAAAATTTTAACTGTGCAAATCTTCAGTAAGACAATAAAATATTTTTCCCTAAAACCAGATATTATTCACATGCAACTTCTGTGGTAAATGACACAATGATGTCCATGTTCAGGACCCATTAACACCAGTCTTCACCTCTGCACATTTCAGCTTTTCTAATCTAAAACATATAGAAATGTCCTTTTTGTTTAGTTTTTCATTTATCTAAACTAGGCTTGGTTATATCTAACCAACGTTAATTTGGAGTTCTCCTGTTCCCTAAGGCTGTTTCATGGATTATTTCTTTAAATTAGAAATACAAATAAGACTAAAGTAACAAAAAAATATTTTCTTTTCTTGTAAGTCATGTTACACTCTCTCTTTATTACAAAGTAAAAATAGCTATGCAAACCATCTGATGGGATCCCTTGAAAGTAATGTGAGAAGACTATTAGAGCAATGCCAGAATTTCAACTCCACATTAAGTTAATAGAATCTATGAAAAACTTTGTGGAGAGATTTGTCCCTAAGATAATTTAATTTAAATTACAGGATTTATAGTAAGAATTACTTTAATCTTGTTATACTTGACTCAATTGCTAAAAGCATCTGTTTTACTTAATATTGGTCTTTGTGGAGTAACTAACATATTTTATTTGTTACTGTCAGAAAAATGCATCATTTTAGAAAAGTAAACAGGCACATCCTTCATTCTCTACTGTTTCTCATAGTCATCTTCCTTCCTTCCTTTCATACCTTCTTTATACAGCAGATATTTCTCCTCTGAAATCTGTCAATTTGCAAGGTTCCCCACTGAGACTGTGCTCTTTCAGCATGTGCTAGAAGTGAAATAAATGGGACAAACTGCATCCTTAAAAGTAAACATATACCTCACTAGCTTGGCCACAGAAATACTCTGGTTTTCAGCACTACATCCACCAACTCTTGGGGAAACTAGTTTTCTAGGTTTTTTCTTTTCTGCTGGGACAACAATATTTGTCTTGGTATCACCTAGCTCCTCTCCAAAGAAGACCAGGACCACGGATGTGAGTCCATCATGTTACTTATTCAGATTGGCACACGAATGCATTCATGCTCACCCACCACTTCCACACATCTAGTTGCCTCTTCCTTCCTTGTGCAACCAATAAAACTCCACTGGGAAAATTCTGTCTGTTTCCTCTATTAAGCAGGGGAGTTGGAGAAAAAAAGATCTGTTTTAATTTTTATTTGAGTATGTACCTTGATAGACTTAGAAAAGAAAAATTACTTAAGTAGGAGCGTTACATACTGATTTGCTGTAATTGGAAAGCAATACTGTGCTTATTAGAACACAATAAAATAAATGGCTCCATCTAAGTGCCAGGCTGTTGGGTGAGCTAAAGTCTTTCCTTTTTCCAAACAAATAATTTTGTCACCTGTTTTCTCATTTTTCAGTGTTAGGAGCAAAGCTCTCTTCTCCCATTCCTGCTTTTCTTTAGTTTTTTAGAGATTGTTTAACTAAAACCTCTACTTTAGTTCTGAGCATTGCAGAAGTAGTATACTTATTAATTTTTCTGTGATTTTAAAGTATCACATCAGTAACATTCATGCTTTATTAGTCATTTCTCTTTCTCTTTTAGAACAAATGTTTGTCAGAAAGTTGTATCTGCAAGGTCGGAATGAGTTCAAAGTAACGGATACAAAAGTTTGTGCCAGGCATCCCAAAGTGGGCAACCACAAATGCAAAGCTCCATCAGAGGTGTTTGGCTCATATGTAAAAAAGGAGGTTAGAAGACATCCTGTGTTTAATCATTTCAGGTCTTCTATTAGGAAGTGAAACTTTAAAAAAAGGAGCAAAAGAAGGAACTTGGGAATTACTGATCCATCACATAAACTTATATTCCTCACAAAATAAAAACAAAATATTTTTAATTACTTAGAAGATAACAGGGAGGGGTGCAACTACTACAGGCTTTTCAAGGACAAATAACATCAAACAAATCAGGACTGTGGATGGGGTAGACTCACTGAAGCTCTTGAAACTGATGTGACGTTTTCCTAGGAAGCCCTGTTTCACCTGAAATATTCCCTGGTGCTCACAGATCTAAAAAGATGCCACCAGGAGGAAGTCCTGCTTTACAGACAAACAGGAAGGATGTCTGAATACCCTTATCAATGGTCAGGATGATCAGTCAAGGAGTATGTCCATCACACCTGGGCAAACCCAGGCTGATGTTATTTAAGGTGAGGCCTCAGCTGGAGCATGGTGTCCGACGGGCACCGCATTTCAAGCAAGCCACAAGCAACATCTGTGAAGTGTGAGCTGAGAGGTCAATGATGAGAATGAAATTAGGTTGGTTGAGAGTAGAAGTGCATGACAACAACCTCTAAACACACCAAAAGTTATTAGTGAAGACCCATGGAATGGTTTCCACATATTTATGGTGAATGAAATACAAATTGCAGGCAGCCGGTTTAGGTCATTTACTAACTATATCCTTTAGGAAGGATCTAAAGTCCTGGTCATCAGGGGTCTAAGAGGTTGGAGTGAATTACTCTTTCCAAATGTGTTTTTTAAGAAATGAAGCTATTGGTTCATCAGTATCCTTAAATGAGTTAGTATGTGGCCTCGGTCAGGAGCACTGGCAGAGGTGGTTAGTGAAGGTCAGCAGCAGTTTGAGCAAGCACCACCTACAGCCATCTGTGTTTTCATGTCATTCTCCTTCTGACTTTCAGGGTATCTGTTGGCTTCAGCAGAAAATCAGAGCAGTCAAAGGGGTGGCATGACAAGAACACACTCCTTCCCTGCCAGATGTCTCAGAATAAGGTCCATAAGGAAAATACCATTCAACAATGTTGTCCCTGATGTTGGCACTCAGAAGGGGGTGTTGAGATGGTTCTCCATGCCAGCAGAACGAGCAGGAGGAGCTGACACTGGCGGGGGGTGGAGAATTTAGAAGGGGAGGTATGGATGCTGAGTGGAAAATTAAGTGGATGGTGGATTGCCCTTCCACGACTCTGCTGCTGCTCCAGTAACACACTTTTTCCCAAGGCATTTTTCTCAGTGACTTCTTTCTTTCTAAAGCACTTCATTTAGAAAGTAATTCTTCCAGCTGCATAAATAATTTCCCACTTGTAAAACCCAAAAATCAAGGGAATTGTTTAAAACCATCCTGTTGCTTACAGGTAGTGCTGAAGCAGTTGTTAGATTAATGAGAGGAATAATAATAATGAAGAAGAATGCACATGTTGGAGGAAGTCCATTAAAGATAACTGTAGGCTGAAAACATTTCTCTGGTGCCAATGTGAATTCCAGGCAGTAGGCCCTGTAAACTGGGAGAAATGCAAAATTTGTTCAATACTTTAGATGCTCTTACAAACAGAAAGTAGTGTATTTCAAGGTAACTATCAGGATGATAACTGAAAAAATATTCCTTAATTTTTTAAATGACCTATTTTGTAACTTCAGTTCTATCTGAAGGATTACCAAGAGAGGTATGTATATTTTGATCTGCTTTTAATACATTTTTCATTTAATGACCCAGTGCAGGTTGTTAGTACCTGGCTGGCTGGCAGGAACTACCATGTTGATGAAATCATACCTTCAAATGTTATGCAAAATGTTCTGCAAAATGATTAAATAAAGAAGGCCAACTGTCATGTTTACAGTGAAGAGAATGAAGAACATTTCCTTAAGAATTTACTCAAATTAGGTTTGATACTATATGCCATGTAAAGATGAAAGTTTCATGTTAGCATAAATTGATGAGAATCAGTGTATATTTAATATGCCATATATGCTAAATGCAATGCTGGTGGAAAATAGAGAAAAATATTAAAAAGCTCATTCTTTTAGTGTCTTTCTACCTCAACTTAGGAAAAAAAAATAAGAGCTCCTTTTTCCACCCCTAGAGAAAGGAAATACTTGAAGTGGTGGGGACCTTCTTGTCCCCACATGCCCAACCACAGCATTGGAATCAAAGTTCATATATTTAAGTGTGTCTAAAATATCCAAAATATTTTGCTTAGAAAATGCAGGCAATTTTCAATTTACTTCATGTAAAAAAAAATTCAATAATGAAACATTTGATTTGTTGTTCAAGTTTTCACTGAGTCATTGAGGGCAGGGAACAAAAGAGACGGAGGGAGATGGGGCATCTTTGAACACAGTAGATGGACTACTACCAAGAAATTAAACCCCTAATGTCTAGACTGAGTTGAAAAAATTGGAAAAGAGAAAAAAAAACCCACAAAATAATCTGAATAAACAACACGACTTGGAACAAAACAGAAAAGTCAAAACAAAATGAAATTGACCCCCAGGCTGTGTTGGAGATGTTTTGATGCAGTTTGGTAGACCTGATAGGAGAACCACTGCTCCTGCTCCAACTGCCTCCAGTGGTTCTTCTCCCTGTCCAAGGAGAAGGAAAGGAAACAGTTGGTAACTCCTTGTTTTAGCAGGCAACTCCTCTAGCCCTCACTAACATATCTTAGGTGTTTTCTTCCCCATAAGGATTAGTTGTCACATCCTTGCCTTGGGCCTGACCTCAGCTCCCTTCAGAGGCCCTCTGTAAATGCAGCAGTGTGCCCCTGAAAAAAATACCCCAATAATCCTGTGATTCTGACATCTGTCTTTAAATTCTCAGTTGGCTTTGACAGAATTACATTTTCCAGCAACGTCCTTGGCCTGTGATTTTCAACCAGTTCAGTCAAGCAGCAGAGAGACCTCGGTCTCATCAGGAGCCGTGCTCTTCCACTCAGTGAGCAGAGGGAAATCACACAGGGCAGGGCTTCTTAGCAAAGACAGAAATCTGTCACCCTAACAGAAAGAACTGAAAAATCAGATTTGGCATTCAGGAGCCCAAAAGGGCAGGGCTGAGCTGAATTGCATTGCATAGATCCAGCACGATCTGTGCAGCAACTGATGCCTGTCCGTATTCAACAAGACCTTGAAATACACCTCCAACCTAAGTAGGTTGTTATAATCTTCTGGGGCCTATACTAGCTTTCCACTTATGGAAACCAAGGTTTGAACTCCAGGGAACGAAATGAGGTAAGCACAATTGCGTATCTAGTCTCAGGTATAAGATTCAGGGCAGAAGAAACAGAAAATGGGGCTGGAGGCTCAGTGAGAATCTGATATTCAGGGCAAAAGGGGACGTATAGTGTGTGAACGGAAGAAATTAACTTCAAGACTCTTAGAGTTTTAAGAGACTCAATTTTTGTGGTTCAGCAAGCAAGGGAATATGAGAGACTATATATGACATATATTTCATGGCAGGTGACATTTGCCACAAAGCTCCAGCAGGACCAAGGCTAAAGAGGCCAGATGTGGAGAGGTGTAAACAATCCTCATGTGAGATCCTCCGGTGCATCATGAGGAAAGGAGGGGAGCTGACTAATCTTACTCTGACACTCCTTCTTAGTGTAAAGTCCTTTATAACATGACATTCCTCAACAGTCTCTCACACTCAGGGAACAAAGGGAAGGAGACCAGACATCCTTGGGCAACTGCTGCTCACCATTAGCTTTAGAAAGCTGCCTTCCAAAAACCAAAATGCTCTAAGTCATCTTGTTTTCTTCCTTTTGAGGTTATACTCTTACCATCAAGGAAGTTCATAAACTCACTGTTGATAAACTTATTACCAACAGAAATAGTTCCTTCTTCTGCATCTGGAAGAAGTGCAGCAATTTCGGTTCCTCAAATGAGGTGGGCTGCTGTGGCAATTCTTTGGGCCTGCCTTAGTGGCACACCATCTTAACTTCATGGGAGTATTTTATAGCCTTTGTTAAATGAGTAGATAAGATTTATCTTTCTGTACCAATAGTACTCCTACATCTTTGTAAATAGATGGATTTTGCAAAAGCTAAAGAACAGTCAGTGTGCCTTTTTTTTTTGGTATGGAAAAGCTTTTCAACACAAAAAAAATGAAAATAATTAAAAAAAAACTATTAAATACAAATTCCTTTATTTTTTCCAGTGAAATACAATTTCTTGTCCATGTTTGTGCTTACCAAGTAGACGATCTGAAGATAACTTGTTGTAATCAACCATGGTAGCTGCAAATTCAAAAGGGCAGGCTGAAAGTAGAGTGAAGAACACCATTATTTTGGATGGTGACTAAGCTTCATTTTTTTCTCTCTCCTCCTGCTCTACTTTTTCACATATCTCGCTATTCCACAACAACAGGGAGAAAAAAATGAGTGAAAGTGTTGAGTTCAAAGGAGATACAATATCCACTTGAAGAGTTGTAACGCTTTGGCTGGTGTTCAAGGGGATGCTGGTATCCAGTAAACCGAGAAGGCTGAAGTATTTTATACATATATATAATACACACTGTGTATTAATAAAAGGTGTAATGGAGGGCAGAGAAACCCTGCTCCTCCATCAATAAAAGGTGTAATGGAGGGCAGAGAAACCCTGCTCCTCCATCAGGCCGGCGTGTGGCCCTGGAAATTAGAAGCCCCCTGTGTCGGACACGGCCTACACATCCGTGCTGCCTGTTCCACAGTGGCCATGCCGTGTCCCAGCTCCCGGGAGTTTGTCTTAACGTGCCCGTGGGACCACCCGGCGCCGCTGTGGGGGAACGAGGCGCCGCTTCACATTCAATTTAACATCCAAAGGGTGTCAAAAGCCCAGTACTGCGCTCTCGGAGCCTTTGCGGAGGAATGGGGCCCGAGGGCTGACCCAGCACCAGGGCCTTGACCCTGGCCCCCTCCTGGCTCGGCTCGGGTCAGGGCGATGCGGGAGCAGCGATGCTCCCTCCGGGGCGCCGCGCAGCGCCCAGCCGGGCCCGTCGGGGCCGCAGACCGAGGCCAGCGGGGCCGGCACGGGGGCCAGCGTAGGCTGCTCGTCCC
>WBNO01028048.1:96747-129574 GCA_013400575.1 Peucedramus taeniatus
GGGGGGATTGTGAGACAACCGTGCCTCTTCCTTCCTTTCCTCTCCCCTCCTCCCCGTCCAGCTGTTGCGTCCACATCTGTCCCCGGCTGGCAGGAAGAGCCCCCCGGGGCTGCGGCGCTCCGCTTGGCCGGAGGGGAAGCTGCCTGCCCCGGCAGCCGCCCTGCCCTGCCGGGCGTCCTGGGTGTGGGGGAAGCGGCGGGCTGCCTCCCTCCCTCCCTCCTTCCCTCCGGCTCCTCTTCCTCGGCGGCGGGCACCGCTGCCGCGGGGATCCCGCCCCGCCACCCCGCGNTGCCACCCTGCGGCGCGGGTGGGCTGGCTCAGCGAGCCCTTCCTCACCACTTTCCATACCCGCCGCCCACCCTTTTTAGTTCACCGCCGGTCCGGGGACCGCTGCCGTGCGCCCCGCCAGAGCGGCGGGCACCGAGCCCGCGGTGGCACGTCGGGCTCCTCTTCGGGAGTGCCGCCAGAGAGGGAAAGGCGGCTTACACTTTGAAAGGCACCTCGCGGAAAGAGAGCTAAACTTCTATACATCTCGCTCGTGGCACTGGATGCGTAAAGCAGCTGTCAAAATTTTAGGTTAATGCAGTTTTTTGGCTGTCTCGGGCTGCCGAAGTTGTCTCAGTGGAATTAACTTTTTTCATGGATAGTGTGTTTATTTAATCCCNAGCAGGCATTTGAAAGCATAAAAATAATGAAACAGACTTACTTGCTGTGTAGAAGGATCCCATGACTTTCTACAAAGTGTGGTCCACAGTCAGTGATGGGGTCTGCGCAAAACCCTCTTGGGGAGAGCTTATTGATGCAATGACATGAAGATCAAGGTTTTTCTTGGAAGTGTCTGTTTCGAGGGGCAAAGTGACTCCATGCAGGCCTGGACTGATCACACTTAGGGTTTGATTTCTACACAATAGGTCATGTGTTGTTGTTTCCTCTGCAGAGCACCCATTAAAGTGAGTAGTTTGTGAAGTCCTGTCCGGTTGGTGCTGTTCTTCCCTTGGGCTTTTGCTCCATGCACTACGTGCAAAAGGCAGCCACCTTTAAACGGAAAGCGTGGTTGTTAAACAGTAATGTTACTCCCTTATGTGAGGTGGAAAGCAGTTTTTTCCTGAAGCCTCCTAAACAAGATGTGTCATTCCATTTTGTTGCTAAATGTTAATTTTGCATTTACAGATGTTAGGCCTGGCTGAAGGGTTACTATAGTAAATAATATACAACTGTTGCTTTGTGTTGGAAACGTAGTTCTACACAAACTTTCAGCTTTAGCACCCTTCTGTGTGGCAGTCTTCAGAACCTTTTAAAAGTTACAGAACATGATGCCTTTATTAGCTGTAGTGGTATTAAGTGCATTTGAGTGTTTGCTCTCAAAGAGGTTGATACTTGCATAAGGAAAACATGTCTATTATGAATGTTATCGACACAGGTTGGTGAGATTGAGATCCCAAGCCAGTTCTTGCCAACTGTTACAGACGGGTGGGATATTCTGAAGGTTGTGAATGAATGCTAAGCTGGGATCGCCTGAAGATCTAAGACAGCTCTGCACAGTCTTGCTTTTGCTTATCTTAGCTTGAGTCCCAGTTCTATTTCTGTGAATCAGATATATATAGGAAAAACTGACTGCTGACATAATTGGAGTTAAAATGTTGCTTTACTGGTTGCAATTTGCAATAATATGCAACTCCAAATATAAACATCTTTCTTTTAATTTAATTACAAGTGATATATCATTGTTAAAGATGAGACCCACGTTAAATAATTCAGTAGCACTTTATTTTATAACTCACAATGCATTATTTAAAAGTAGCTATATTTAGACAGACAACTCCCATTTAGTTTAAGGGTGTTGTATGTTTGCTGTTGTAGTAGTTGGTGATCAGTGGTTACATGAAACCACTAGAGCAAGGAACATCAGGGAGCTGCTCTTTTACCCAGCTAGTCCCTTTCATTCAAATTAGATTTGTTGAGCTTCACTTACTTGGTGGATGTGTTTGTAAGCTAAGGTTTTAATTAAATGGATTGGGTTTGTCTTACATCTAAGAATAGACTTTTGAAAGAACCCAAAGCATGTATATTACATTTATCGTTGATGCTTGTGGGCCATTTAGGACTGTGCTATTTTTCTCCAGGGGTTGCTTATTTACTTACTTGAAGGGTTTCAGCGACGTAGTATTGATTCCTTAGCTCAGAACTATACCCAAAAGTCTCCACTGGTAATTGTTTTTGTTTTACTTAAGGAAGATGTTATTTTTAGATGTTTTGGTACAGTTGATCATTTGTGAAAACTACCATATGGTGATACTTTGCAGACAGAATCACTCAGGAGTGGATTTTTTTCATGTGCGTATAACAAGATTTAGGAAATATATGTACAAGAACAAGCCCCTTTCACTAGCACAAACAGAAGCCTAAAAACTTCTAACAACTGTAGTTCTCAAAGAGAGTTTTTACTCTTTGCTCTTTTCTTCCTAAATAAAAGCAGTTCATTATTTAGCCGGGGGCAGGGGGTGAATAAGAGAATGAGAAGATGAAAAGCAGTTGGCAGATGTAATTACACCAGAGTTTATTGCTTGTTTGTGATATGCTAATGATTAGTTCACAGTTCTATTTAAACGACTGTTGTCCAGTTTTGCCATATCTTACCCACATTGGATAGCAACTTCATTGGCACCCTTAACTTGATTTCAGTGGAACTACTTTTACAGTCAGTTGCTAAGAAAAACAGATTAGTGATATGGCTGGACACCATTGTAACTTCTGTTATGGGTGCAGTTTTAATTCATGCATATCTATCTCTTAAATTTTTAGAATACTTTAAAGCATATCTGTGTCAAAAGGTGGCCATTGTTAATTACCCCAAGCAGAAAACTTGAGGATCAACATGTGTTGGTGTCTGCCAACCTGAAAAGGAGGGAACAAGTAGTGGTGTAAAGGACTAAAGGACTATTCTTTAGGCCAACATGTTGTCACTAGGGACTGTTTGCTAAAGCCCCATATTTGGCTGTAGAGTAGGGAAATCAGGACCAAAATTGATCAGGACTTCTGTGAGATTAAAGCCAGTATCTTTAAATGTCATCCTGGAAGCTTTTGCATCTGTGGAGTTTGTTTGTGTTTCATGGAGGAAATGCTAATGAATAAATAGGTGACAGGTACCCTGTGAAGTTTGAGCACTTTTGAGCCAAAATCCCTAATGGAAACAACTCTTGGTTTTGTAATGTCTACTCATCTTTCCCCCTCATTTTGGGAGACCCGAATATTTAGTTCATAAAATGTGTCTGGGTTAAAAAAAAAACATCCCATTTTAAAAATATACATTTTAGTTTTTTGAGAACTTTGGAAAACTGTAGTGAGACAGTTTTGAAGTAGTATATATGATGATACTGGGTTACAAAGCAGGGTTACATTGGAGATTGAAGTAATGGAAAGTTCTCCGTGTGTGTTAAATTTGGCTTCTTCTTTTTTAAAGATGCTGGTTAAGACGGGCAGAGTCAGTGCCTTCCTTAAACAGATGACTTTAGTTCTTGGGGCTA
Organism: Peucedramus taeniatus; assembly: GCA_013400575.1. NCBI lineage: Eukaryota > Metazoa > Chordata > Aves > Passeriformes > Fringillidae > Peucedramus > Peucedramus taeniatus. The sequence goes on from WBNO01028048.1 coordinate 100,272, forward strand.
CAGCCTGAAAACTGTCTGTCATCAGCTGGCTTCTAGTTGCTTTAAAGTTAATTGCTGTAGTGCAAAGCACATTCCTTAAAAAGATGGCCTTTCTCCAGTTCTTTATAGCAGATGCATGTCGAGAAGGGGAAGTTCAAATTAGAGCTCACACTTTTTCTCTTTGAATTCCTCACACCTTGAGGGTCAGCACAAGATTAATAAATTAAGCAATCCCTGGATACTTGGAAGTATAGTTGTCAGATGAGCACAGTTACAGTTCCCACTTTTGTCTTGAGTACTCTGCAGAAAACTGCGTGTGAAGAGTAGCACTTTTATCACTGACCTAGCTTCCTATTTTAATGGCTCCATGTCCAGTTAATGCAGTTAATGCTCTGTTGGCTACATGTTTTGCTCTCAAATCTGCATTGAGTATCTGGCCTGTGTTTATTTTTGCTTGAAGCAGACATTCTGGAGCAGAAAGTATAATTTAGGAAATGCAAGAAAATGTGGTGTATTGAGTAAGATGAACACACTTGTAAGGTATGTGGGACACAGCTTTCTTCCTCTCCTTCACCCCCAGTGGTTTTTGTTAGTAATGAAATTGCTGTAACATGGGAGATGTTCAGGAGCATGACTGTGTTATAATTAGTGGAGATAATATAATGTTGTTTAGTTAAATGACAAGAGTTGTTACTTTAATTTTCTTTTCTGAGTTATTAATTTTTTTGAGATCTTAAATCATTATGGGGTAATAAAAATAAATTAATTAAATTCCACAATGTGGTTTTATTTGCCTTAGCACCAGTCATTTAGGAACTGAGCCTTCAAAAAGTTTCTAACCTTTTCCATATGGTGACATTTGACAGTGCCAAGTCCCAGCAGTCACTTCCTGTTTGTTTCTGGTATACATTTCTCTCAGTTTACCATAGCTTGTTAATTCACCTAAATGTAAAGTGCTGTGAGTGATACCAGTGTTCAAATGCATGAGCATCATCCTTTGCCATGTAATCTGTTTTTCCTCGTTTTAATGGTTCCCAATTTACTCAGCTAAGTGGTGGTTCATTCCTTTGTGGTTAAGGAAACATGATTTTTTTATACACCAGAAGTTCTCAGGAAAATGCCATGGTAGCAAAGTTTACCCCAGTGGAGATCCTTTATATGCATTAGGATTGTGTGACTCTGCACAGCTTCAAAATGCACGGTAATTTGTAATGTGTTCTGCAACGGCAGTAATACGAACAGTGTCACTAGCGAGGAAGTGCACAGCAATCATCCTCAACTTCTTGGCACCTGGTAGTGTTCACAGAACAGACTGAAGGGTGCTGCAGGATATCTGTCTTCGGTGTTCGTATTTTCCATAATTTTCATTCTGCAATTAAATTGATGTACTGTATATCCATCCTTAGTAAAATATCTCAGCAACTTTGTTTTTTTTCCACAACTGTTGTAAAATCAGGCAAATTTGTTTCTCTCACCACATCCTGGGGACTTTAACCTATTTTTAAAGTGAAATATTCATTAATGTGTATTCCTGATGCATGCAATATGCATATGTATGGACAGGGCAATATATTTAAGATTTGATATGGATATAGATATATATAATTCCATTCTAGAGTATGCCTGGATAAAGCAAGCCATTTTCTAGCATTAAATGGTATGCAATATTTGTTGTTTCTCATAATTGCTGTGTGTCTATATAAGCTTTCAAAATAGAGTCCATTAAAGGAAAATTTCAAGCAAAGACATGATAGTTTGGGGAAGTTGAAAATGACTGAACACACGATGTAGAAATAAGCAGGGTTAGAATGGAAAGAGTTACACTATTTAAGGCACAGTGGTCATTACCACTCCAAATTCTGACACATGTTTGTATAAAACCGAAATGAAATCTGCTAAGGCATTTTAGTGATGCATGTATTGGCAAAGCTTAAATTGCTAGCTAAGTACAAGAAAGGAGGAGCTTGTAACATTTTTCAGTAGGTATTTGCAAGCAGGTCTTCAAAGAATGTTGCTTTTGAGGGTTTTTTGGTGTTTGTTTCTGTGGTGTGGGTTTGTTTTTTTTTTTTTCCCCTGCAATCTTTAAAGTATTAATATTATTTTGTACTGTGAGATAACATGAATTACCCTTTTTTTCCCCCCAGCCAGGTGGGTGAGCTATGAAGATGAAAAAAAAATAATAACACTTTCATCTTTAATACAAGATTTTGATTATTTTATGTTTTGTTCCAAAGAGCTGGAGAATGCTTTTCTGTGAAAAAAATTGGGTGAAACACTTTGAGTTTATTTTGTACTTTAAGGAGAATATCTGTTTTTTAAGAAGCAAAAGAAGAGACTTATTCAAGAATAAAGGACAACTGGGAACCCCTTTCCAAGATGCCTTATCTTGTGGACTTCATGTGCAGAGTCCTGGAGACACAGAACAGCCATGCCAGAGCTCAAGAAAGGACTATTCTATAGCTGGGTCTTTATCCATGTAAGGCTATATAGATCATTTGCAAACACTTTGAGTTGTTTCCAGCAGTTACGTCAGAATGCAGGATGCAACACTGTTGTATGACTGCTGTATGACTACTGGATGACTAGCTGGACTAGCCAAATTAGTTTGGATATCTAAAGCAGAATACCTAGAACTACAGTGGTTTGGTATTTGGAGTAGTCATTAAAAGAGCTGTCTGTCTGGCTATCACAAAGCCTTTTTCTGGAAGGAAGTGTTGAAATTCTCTTGACTAGCTGAAGACAATAAAAGGCAGCTTAGACCAATGCTCTTGCTCTGGAACACTCCAAAATGCTGTATATATATTTCTCTTAAAACAATGTTCCTCTCATTTTCTTTGAACTCTGACCAGCTGTACTTCTGGTAAGGGGTCTATAGAAGAACATATACAGTTTGTAGACCTCAAAATCTTAGCAAAGCAAGAAGGTAATGTGTGGATTCATTGATGCTCATAATATGGAGTTTTGGGTATAAAAGAATGCTCTGTAGTCATGCTGTTTTGGCTGTTTTCCTCTGACAGGGATAATTAAGACATAGTTTGATGTCTTGTGAGAGTGCTTCAGTAGCTTACTTGCAAAGAAACCACAAGACCAGTATTTTGTTCTGGTTGGCCATTAAATTTTTGAGATTTTTTTATTTGCAAAGTAGAGGGAAATGATGTCAATAACTGCTTAAAGTTGTTGACAGCATGGCTAGCTTTGTTTGGTGTTTTTTCATCTGATACTTTGGTATCTGAACTTTGCCTTTATTAAGAGAGCAAACTCTTTCTTTAACCTTTCTATTTGTCACCTTTTTACATTGCTGTTCTATCCTTTCTCCTCTGGCCTTGAAAAAATCAGCTGCATTTTCCAAAATCTTCTTTTAAAAACCTAAGAACAGGCTACTAAATACATGCAGTAACCATAGCCGTATAATACTAAATTCAAGCCATGACTCTCAATTTGCTAGCAATGGCAAAAAAAAAAAAAAAAAAAAAAAAAAAAAAAAAAAAAGTCTGGCTTGGGGGCATCCATAAATTATATTCTCCATATCATACTGAAAAGAAGCCTTATTTTTTCTTAATGTAAACACTGCATTTATCACTGCAAACAAGCTTAATACTGACCCAAAATAAGTATTTCATTGATATGCTAAAAATAAGACCTCCACATTAGATTAGAGATTTATTCTAGTACACCATTTGTGCACATACTGAAACACTTCAGTCACCCTGTACACTTCTATGTGACTAATTACTTCTTAAAGTTAAGCTGGTGCTTAAGTACTCATCAGATGTGGGTCATAAAAATTTTGTGTAAAAAGTCAGATCATAGTTGACTTAAAAAACTTGAACCATATAGGAATTATCATTATATATTGCACAATTAAGAAGAAAGAGCAAAAAAATTATTTTTCTAGCTAAGTTTTTTGTTTGAATAATATCCCTGTTTAGGAATATTTCACCACTTAGATACTGAAAGCACATTAACAAAACCTGAGCTTGTGCTCTTGGGAGAGTTAGCATTATTGTAATGAATTCAGCAAGCTTTTACATTTGATGAGAATTTATTTGTTTCTTAGATGGGCAGCATGAGATTTATGATGATCTGGACAATTCATTTCCTTGCCTTTAAGCGCTTGGAGTTTGCAAATTGTGTGAGATCGCACTACTTTATTGTCACTTAGCAACCTGAATAGGGTTTTGAAACTGAGTAGTAGCTTGTGGGTGGCAAGTCTCCCTATATATTTTCCAGGTGGGAAGCAACAGGAGCCCCTCTGTGGCAGCCCCCGGGAGGATGCGTGTCCAGCGCTTGCCAGGGTCTTTCTAGATGTGCTCGCCGAGGAGAACCGGCTGTGCCCTCAGTGTCATTTTGCACTTCTGGCACAGTTCCATGCTGGGAAGATCTGCTGAGGTTTTTCATGCCTGCAGAGATTTAAGTGGTTCTAAAGGACTGTCATGCTGCTCTGGTCAGTTATGTCCTGTTGTGTGGTTGCTTAAATTTAGTAACTGAGTTTGAACGGCTTCAGTTTGACTGCTAGTAGTCCTTACCACTGCTGTGATCCTCTGGAGTGAGAGGAAGGTCAGTGGCTTCTCTGCTTGTAAGAAGGGTGGCTTGCTCTGGTTCAGCTAAGGATGTTGGAAAGGATCAGCATGGCTATCCAGCAGGCCCAAATGCCCATCAGGCAGAGACTTCTTTCCTCCCTGTGCGTACTCTCTGTTGACCATGAGGACGGGAGCATACTTCTGTGTTTGTTTTAATGCTCCCATAGAGACATCTTGCTTTGTGTTCTCTCCCTCCTTTCCAGCCTGCTGCTGTCATGGTTTCTACAGGAATTTGAACAGAGAAGGGGTGACATCCCTTTTCCTTTTAGTCTATGCCTCGGCAAAATTTCTCCCAGTAGTTCCCATAAGGAGAGTAACTGCCAAAGACCATGAAGTTTGTTGGATGTGGAGTCTTGGAGAGGGTGCAGATATACGAGTTTGCTTCTTTTAATAGTTTCACCCTTCACTGCCTCCTCCTTCAGTGGTACTGATCAGTCCTGGGAGCAGATGGTTCACTGTGGAGCTATTGACTTGAAAATTAATGCACCATTTTTGCTGATTTTTCAGCTATTGTCGTTTTTGGCCTGAAGCGTCAGGGAGCTTCACATGAGTTACTCTCTAGACAAACATTGATTGGCCTCAGTCTCAGAGATCTATTAAAGTGAATAAAAGAGAGCACAAAGGGTAAAAGGAGGTTTGTGAGTCAAGGATCTGAAAGAATATAGTGGTGTTCATGGTGTAAACAGTATTTCTTTTATTATTATGTATAATGATACATCCCAGGCAGAATCCACATTTATAATATGTGGATTCTCCCTGGGATGAATGCAGAGGGGATGCAGATCTGTAATGGGGAGCTAGTGGGATTTACTTGGGTGTGAGATGAAGAACCAATGTTTCTGATTAAATCTGAACTTTCAAGGAAGTAAAAAATATTTTCCCCATTTGCACAACTTCTCATTATAGACAAAACCAACAATAACTTTCAGAACCATCTATCTGATGTTAAACTTGATTTTCTTTCCCCTGAGTGAAGTTGTTCAAACAAACCTTCATCTAACATAGAAGTTTGCATGATGAAAGTTTTACAGGGGGAAACCAGAATTTAGGAAAACCTCTTCATGTATCTCTTGGATAGTGGACTCTTGGATTTTTTTGTAGGTTTGTTTGTTTGTTTGTTTAAGTTTGGTTATAAATAAATGTTGGGCTAATAAACATGATTCTGTGGTGCTTCTGGAAGCAAAGAAAGAACTTTTACCTGTACAGAATCCACTGATTAACATTTTGTAGAGAACATTGACCAAAATGTGCCTCAAAACTATGTGCAGGTAAGATAAAATTTATACCTGAGATGGTTTTCTGCTTAGGCTGGTGGTCTCCAACCCTCCCCGATCCACTGGCAAATAATCTTTCAGAAATGTAAAGGCAGGTTGCACAAGTTAGGGTCTGTGTGTGTATCCTGTCTACTAGATGGCAGGTTTTTCCCTTGCCCAACTTGGTAGTTCTATAAAAGGCATTAAAAAAATCCTTCAGGCTTCAGAGGGTTGTCAGGTTTCTATCTGTGCTGCTGATGCTGCATTGCAAGACTCTGTTCTGCTTCTTCTTCAGCATTTCAAAGATACTAGTAAGTACAGAACTTCTGACGAGCTCCTGTCAAAAGCAAGCTATTAAATGTGCTGGCAATGTCAAGCTGTATGTTTAAAGACCCGTCAGTGCTTTTGGGTATTATCTCATGTTACCTGCTGTTGCCAGGTAAATGCAAGTACTGCGAATAGCTTTAAAAAAAAACCAACATAATTTTTATTCTAGCTTCCTTAAGCTTTGCATTTTTTCTACAGTTGTGATCATGTCTATGCTTCAGATGATCTTACTTCTTGCATAGAGAACAGTATTTAGAGCTCAGTAGTTCTGTGCATGTGTGTGTGCATGCAAACCAATACTTTATAATTCTTTTTTTTTTTTTGCTTACACTGTTTAGGGTTAAAAAAAAAGAAATATTTGTTTTCATATTTGAAATATTTGGTTGCTGTGTGCGCCATTGAGGAGGAGATAAAAGGAGTTAACATCATGGGTTCTACTCCTTCATCAGCCAGGGATCTGCTGCCAACAGTTTCACAAAAGGCTCATATTTCAAATTACCCTTTGAGATTTTGATAAATCTGTGTCCCTGAGAGGTTGTCTCACAGTGAGGTGTTGGAAATGACAGGGAAATCTTATATTTTTCTATTTGAGTAAGAAGAAATAAAAATAAGTCATATCCAGGGCAAGAGGCATATGAGCTTCTACTGAAATTTCTTACAGATGATTATACCTTTTCTTTGAAATATACCCTAAGGTTATTTGTAGCTGATCTACAGTTTAAATTACTGTGTGTTGGTGTGTAAGGTTATAGAGAGGGACTTCTTATAGAAAAATAAGTTTATCAATGTTATAGGATCATAAAGGTCATATGGGTTGGAAGACAATTTGAGAGGTCATCTGTCCCACCTCCATGCTCTGAGCAGGGACATTTTCAAGGCAACATTTGATTGCCCAGAGCTGTGTCTCTCTGAATGTCTTACAGATCAATAGGTTTGGTTCCTGATTTATTACAAATTGGGTATTCTCTTTTCCTTTTACAAAACTGTTGAGGATAACCTGTGTCTGCTGAGGAAGATTTGTCTGTATTTAAAGGCCTGATTCAATACCTTCAAGAGCAAAAAAAAAAAAAAACAAAAAACACACCAACCCCAAAAAACCCCCCAAAACAAACAAACAAACAAACAAAAAACAACACCCCACCAAAACCTGAAAAACACCCCCCTTCCCCCAAAAAAACCCACCACCAAAACAACTTTAAGAAAGGTCTTAAAAACAGGAAAGTGCCTTTCTTTTTCCCTCCCATACATCATAACATGGGCCAGGAGTGAAATGATGTGGTTGCTGTCTATTTATAGATTCAGTAATGTGCCAGTGTACACTTATTACATCTAATTAGGAGTATTCTAAATAACTTGTTTGCATTACAGATACAGCTATATGATTGCAGATCAAGGGCATGGAATTATGTCATGCCCTATCAAGGTCTAAAGTCTTTCTCCTCTCTCTAAATGAAACCTCCCTGTCCTGATTGCTTTTTTGGAAAAGTCTCCCTACTATGGCTGTGATTTAATTGCTGTGAGACTGTTTGTATGCTGGTTTGATTGAAAGCTACATTTTGAAGAGGGACTCAGGGCTCGGGCAAGCTGGGATGTGCTGTGAAAGGAAATGGCAAGAATTTAAATAATTGCCCCTTTTTATTTTTTTGTTTGTTTCTGGTGTCACTCTGTATTACATTTGATGACCTAGAATTTGACAAAGGTGCAGTTCATCAAGATGCAGTTGAGGGTGCCTGGATAGTGCTACACCATTTTCACCATTCTTCCAACATCACTGGGTCTGGCCATGAAGGCTGATATTCACCTCTTGGAGGTGGTGACAAATGACTCAGAAGTCACGAGTATGGTACAGAAGAAGACCCAAATAAATGCAACAACAAAATGCATGGCACTGGGACTTGATAAAATGTAGACTTCTTGACTTCTTGGTCATTCATGTTCTGGTTATACTTTTAATGCTTTCCCTCTGGTAAGTTTTTTATCACGGAAATGATTATCAAGCTTTTCGAGCTGTGCAGTTTAGTTGATGGAGTATGTCTTTTGTTTGAGCCCAAGCTTCATCTCTCATTTTATTTGACCTTCTACTGCATAAACTTTTTTGGTTGTTGCTAACACCACTCATCAGTTTTACCACAGCATATGATGATGGAGAAAAAGTGATTTCAGCTCTTCTCCCCAAAGTGCTTAGCAATACTAAACCTCTGATTCTTGGTGTGTGCAGAATTTTGTCATGTACGGAAAAGCACTTCTGTGTTTTTCTTTCATTGGAGAGATTTGTAGTGTAATTTAAACAAAAAGAAATTTATAGTAAGCTATATGACAAAAAATATGCAGTATCCACGGGGAAAAAAAGGTAGCTGGTAGCACTGAATTTTGCTTGAAAAATTTGATCAATGATTAGGGCCTAAGAATGTATGCAATGTTGTATTAGAAACATGTCTAAAAGAACTTTTGTTCTTTAAGTAGTACACAGTGTATAAAATTATTATTCATCTTGATAGTTGCAAATAAGGAAAAATGTTCTGACACCTAAGGTTTAATGGTGTTTTTTTTTTTAATTTCTAAATTTAATTTCTAAATGGAAAGGTTGACAATCACTAGCAGTATCTTATAATAGACTTCATTTTTCTGTGCTTTAGAGCCTCCTAAATTTCATTGAATCTGCACTTAATTTTTACTCTTGGGAATGGAGCTTTCAGAGGGGATTTCTCTACATGCTATCTGAAAATTGCTTATTCTCAGTTTTAACAGACATACTATGATGTTCTCAATCAATAGAAATAAAATTATGTCCTCTTATATATTGGCAATAAAATTAATTCTAAACTGAAACAATAATGTGGTCTTGCATGTTTTATTGCTCAGAGATAATATATAGTGAAAGCTCATTTGAGAGTATTCAGGAATAAACGCTGCTCATCATTGCAGTCTCTTGGCAACCTGTGCTGGGTTCATTGCATATAGGCAAGCAGCTGCCTGAACATTGGTGGGAGGTTATCTTTGTTATTTTCACAAGTTGCATGTAGGAGAGTTTGATTTGAAATATCAGCATCCTGGAATTTGAACAATGGGGATAGATCTGCTTAACGTTCCTAAAAGCTTCAATGTAAAAGAGTGCAGGAGGCAAAGGGCACTCTGCACATTTCATCAGTGCAGTTGAAATGGAATTTAATGTGTGGAACAGCTTCCTTTTGAAGGTAGATCAAAGCAGAGGCAGAGGATTGTTTGCAAACAAGAAAATAATTTAAGAACAGTTTTTTTGGGGCAATGTCTTGGAGTCCTGGAAGTACACGTCTCAGTGAATGCTTAACTTGACTGTCTAGCTCAGTGACCTCTAAGTCTTTTGTTTGGGCCTTGACATGGGCATAATGTTGCCAATGAACAGGACTGTTCTTACAGCTTCTAAGGGTGTCTTCATGTGTCATCACAGCCAACTGAGGCTTAAGTGAAGGCTTAGTGAAGGAGAGGGTGTTCAGTGCGTCATCAAGGAGGGATGTAGTACTTAAATCACTCGTGTAAGCTCCTGCTTCAGACAGAGAACCAGACACACAGAAATAAGGAGTATCTCTGGAGTAGAAGAGTGAGAAATATGATTTTAGTGCTTTTTGCAGAGTTCTTAGTATGCACCTAACCTGCACGCATAGTAAACAGATCACACTGCAAAATTTTATAGCAAATAAAAAGCAGAATTTGAGTGCCTGTAGATTTCGCTGGCCATTGCACATGTGTACCTAGAAATACCATAGGGCAGCTTGCTCAGGAAAATGACCTGTGGGAGTTTCATGTCCAGCTCCCTCCAATATCAGGTATTGCCTGTTGTAATGGCTTTGTGACAGGTTTTCTCCTGGAAGAGAGGTGCTTACAGGACAGGCTTTATTCTGTGGGTGGATCTTAAAGGGGACAATATTGCCTTCAGGGTGGTGTTGGCTCTCTGAAATTTTTCTGCAATTCTTTTTTTGCATTCTGTAGTGTCTTCTCAGACACTCCTTGTTTGTTTTCCTTGTTTTATTCAGGTGGGTCTCCTCCATGAATTTAGTATATTTCTAATTGCTGCTGTTGGAGGCCAAATAGTAAAATGTGACTGCTTATCTTAAAAATCCAGCTACCTCTTTTCATCTTTCAGGAGCGAAATGATGATGTTCTAAGCTTTATTTACATTTTGAGGATAAGAACATATGTTGATTTTAAAATATTTATTACCCTAATAATTTGCTACACAGACAGGGAAGGTGTAGTAGTCTGGTGGGACCTGCCATGAGTGAGCTGTTTGAAGTTGTATTCTGTTCTTGTGGCTTTTCTTTTCTAAAACAACTGGATAGCTTCAAAGGGCCTGTGTGGCTATGAACACCAGGGTAGGGTGCTGGGCCACAGTGGTGATCAGATATGGCAGAACACTGATCAACAGCTATTTTCTTGGCTGGGATAAACGTGATGACCTGTGGTGAAAGGAGCAGTGTAGGAATCTCTGCTCGGGCAGGATCTGTGCTCTGCCCGGTCATCAAAAGAAGAGACTCTCTTCCAACTTTGGTGAAACAACCAGCCCTTTTGGGGTCTAAGTGGATGCTCTCATCTTTCTTTTTACAGCATGTACTTCACAACTACTTTTCCAGTAAAACTGTGCCTCTGCATGTGCTGGTACTGATGATGATGATGATGATTGCATCATGCTTTACCACTTCAGCTGATAATGTCAAGGAGGCATCTCTCTGGAGGAGAGCAGTGCCACAGTGAGGTGCCCTCAGTAGCCCTAAATGAACTGCTTGCCTTCTAGATCCAGAGCAGCCCTCTTGGGTTTGTTCCTAGCAGAGCTAATTAGTTGGGGTATTACATCATGCTAAAGCAGTTATCTTGCTTCCAGTTCCAATGTGCTTCATTTAGCAGTAGCTCACATATCTCTTCAAAATACAACGTTGTATTGTTTAGGCCAGTCCCAAAATATTTATGAGGAGAGATTTATAGCAGGGTGGTCAGTTCTGCTTCCTTATTTCTTTGGTCTTTGCGCAGTGCTGAATTAGCTCCTCATTTCGGGAGGATTTCTTCTACAGTTTGCAGGCCTGTTTTCTACTCCTCCTCTTTTTTTGTTTGTCTTTGTTTGTGTCACAACCAAACTCACCTTTCTGCATCCTAACCAGCCCTTGCTGTTTTGCTGCCTCACTCAAGGTATGATTTCTGGAGGAGTACCCTGCCTTCCCTTCTCTCGGTGCTTATTTAGGAGTGTGGTAACTGAAAGATTGCATGAGGAGGGAGAGGGTATTGCATACTTCCACTTGACTAGGAGAGGAGAATCCAAAGCTTAAGGTGTTCTGTGTAGGAGCAGTATTTGTCTTTTACTGCCTGCATGGTACAATGAAGTACCACTAAGCAATGTGCAGCAACACTCCAGAAGCATCCTGGTAATCACCTTACTTCATTCAGGATCTGAGATCAGTGGAAGCGGAAAATGGCAAGGGGGTTGGACCTAGATAATCTTTAAGGTTCCTTCCAACCCAAGCTGTTCTAGGACTCTACAATTCAACAAAGAACTCCTGTTTTCAACCTCTTAATTTTTTTTGTAACCTGTGTCCCCAGTAAAGAGTTAGTGTAAAGCTCAAGGAGAAGTTAGTTCAAAGTGCCCTAGTCCAAGTAGAATTGCTGACACTTTGAGGTGGTCTAATCAGGATCAGAACTTCCTTGGTACAGAATTTTCCAATGTGTGTTTGTTGCCTTTTTTATTTGTTTGCTTTGTTTTTAATTGTCCATTGACCTAAGAAATACAGTTATTGTAGCTAACAACACTGTTATAACACACAGTGACAAAATCCAGATAACTTGAAATTGGGCTGACACTTGATCCTTTACTCACACTATTGTTCCATAATATTTTTTCCTCCATGACATCATGAACTATGAAAGTGCCAACATTTTTTTAACTGCTTAGCCTTTTCTTCCTTTATGCTATAACCTTTATGTTTAAAAATAAACTGTTTTTCCTTTTTCTTCTTTAATTTTTTTTATAATTTAGTGTACATTTCAAGAGGAGCCTGGTGCCTATGTGAGAATGTTTAACATCTGTGGTGCTTTACCACCACATATTCCAAGCAGTTGTTACATACGTTTATCTGCAGGGGTACAATGACATTTTTCTCAGCAGCTGTATCCATGACAACAACTGGGAAGGTCCATGCCTCCTCTTTAGTTTTCAGAAGAAAGTGAATTCTTACCTTGCTAATGAAAGGCCCAGAAGCAAAAGCTGTGTGATTTTAATTGTGGCATATTGTCTTCAGTCATTGAATAATGACCACTCCCAAGTATTTTAGTATCAAGAAGTACAGAGAGAAGAACAAGTGTCTGTTTCATGACCTGCTATAACCAAGGGGGAATTGGGGAAATATTTGAAAAATGAGGGTACTCAGGAAGTTTATTTTATTTTCAGTATAAATGAAAATAAATTTCATACCTCTGTACAAGGTATGTAATTTAAACACTTATGATCAGAGAGATGCAGAAGGATGTATAATTTTGAAAGGCATTTTCGTACCACAACAGGACCTCTCTCCCTGTGTGCCTAACAATCAAAGCTGCTGCCTAGTAGTGCACTGTCTGTCTGTCAATGCCATCTTTAAATCCAGGGAACAGTATGTCAAGTAGTACAGAAGTAGTAGTTGGGTCAGCTCTTCAAGAACACTCAGCATCCGGCAAATCCAAATTGACTTTTTTGCATGCTTAAATGGGACTTGTTGGTGCTGAATGCTCTTGAGAATTTGAGAGTGTTTAAAGCAGTTTGTTATCATGAACAGAGCAGAAGATGGAGAATAAAACAAGTAACTTTATTTTGCCTTTAACAGAAATCTGAGTTCAAGGACAAGGCTAATATTCACAAGGCTAATATATGGGCTGCCAAAAAGCAGTAATTTCTTAGGAGATGAGATTTTGATTGCTGTGAAAATGAAGGTATAAGACTTATTGCTTTGGGAGACTTAACATCCATTTTGACACCTCTTCATGGTGTCAAAGAACAGTGTACTTTGTAGGCTGTTCTCACAAGTAGTTTCTGGACCTCCAAGAAGAGCCAACTTATACCAGATTTTCAGATCACTTATTGCTTTAGGAAATAAGAAACTCTATGACAGATGGTAGAAGTATTTGAATTGATTTATTCATAGTTACCTGTACAAATACTGTCTATTTTTTCCTCAGATGAATGAGAGTGTGGGAAGCAGGATAGAAGACAGCTTGCTTACTGTTTTTTGTGTCTTGCTTCCTGGTGAGGAGTGGGGAGGGAAAGGGCACTTGGTACCTCTAGTTTTTGGTAAATTGCAGGAGAACAGGGAAGCCATAGAAATAATGGAAGGAGATGGAAGAACTTCTAAAGAACATGTTCAATTGAGGAAAGCCTTAAGAATTGCCAATGTACAAAGCGATTTACCCTTGCCTCTTTTTAGGTGGCTAGAGAGAGGTTTGCATGCAAAGCTTTTAAATGTTTCACTTGGTAGTTCTGAATTTTTAGTATTTATAGGTTTATTATACATTATAATGAAGAATTATTTCTGAGGCTCAGAGTTGTTTTGTGCCTTTTGCTATGCTCACCTGGAGATAAGGAGGTGGAAGCTGGTTGGCTAATGGTTCTGTTATGCCACCTCAGTTCATGACTGTTTAGGCTCAGATCAAAAGCTTTTCCATTCCCAGGCAAGAAGAAGAAGCAGCTATGACAAACTTAGGACTCCCAAAGGACAACCTGGATCTTCCTCTAGAGAGAAATCATTTCCCAAAAGAGAGAACAGCATGTCTAGAGAGGCTGTTACAAAGTCATTGCATGGAAAATCTGTCTGTTTATCCATCAGGGCATACACAAGCCTGGCTTATCTGATGATTTGTGAGAGAAGTTGGAGGCAAGATAGAAGTCTTTGGGAAGGGGAGACACAGCTAGATTTACATGGGTTTTGGAATGGAATATAGAGAGGTCTTTTCTACCTCATTATGAAGCTTCTGAACTGTTTCATGAGAGGAAGATCAAAAGACTTCTTGCTGGAAAGGATGTTGGGATGATGTTTGTTTTGTTTTGAGCTCCCAGACTACCAGCAAAAGACTGCTGTAGATCTGCCCCAGTGATTCAAACCCCAAACCTTTAATCTTTTCTTGTGAATTTTAGTGAATGAAGTAAATGGAAGTTCTTAATCTTGGCAAATTCATGAGTATGATAGAGAATATGACCCTCTTATCCTTGCAGGGAATGAAGAAAGCCTTGGAAACCAATTAATTGAAAAAACAATTAAAAAGAGATCACTTCTGTTGCATGAGCATAGTTGCCTTTAAGAGAACTTTGATTTTGATTTTGCAAACGAAAGTGGCAGGATAAGAACTGGCTCTCCTTTTTGAAATCTCAGTTGCTTGAGTAGTTTATTATGGTGAGACTTGTGAAATATCCCTAGTCCTGGTTATGTGTCTGCAGACACCTTCTGTTGGAAATGTTTAACCAGAAGAAATGTATGTACAGTAAGCATCCATGAGTTTTCAGTAAGAGGACTCCAGAGAATGACTTTTGGATGCAGCACGTTGGCTGGGCATCTGCCAGGCATTTAAAGTTCCTCTCGGTTTCTCAGCTATGAGTGGCATGGCTGGAGGGGTCAGCTTCCCTTTTCTGGGGGGAACTGATGGGCAGCACCTGCCACAGTGAGTCAGCAGGGCTGGACTGGCATTGACCGTGGCATTCCTGCACCTGTCAGGAGCGAGTGCCAGCCAACCTTTGACAGAGTCAAAGGAAATAATGATTCAAGAATAGTGGCACACTCTGCAGTCGGTATTTTGCTGCTGTGCCCTGAGTTAGTGCCCTAGGAATCTCCTCCCATCCCTGTTATTGGGAGCGCTGTGCTTGCTTCTGTTCCACAGCTTCGTTTTCTTTTAGCTTCTACATTTGTTACATCATTTCATTGCGAATGATGTTTGGTTTATGCTGAATGCATACCTGATGGAACTACTCATTTGAGTTCTTGGTCTCTATGCCAATAAACAATATACCTTGGCAGCACTCAGCATTTTTTCCCAGTGAATGTGTCAATGGCTTCAGGGACTGGATGGCAGTAAAAACTCATGGATGACCTTGAAATAGGTGTATTTTTAATGATCGCTCCACTATTTTTTTTTTATTTTTATTTTTTTTTTTCCTTCACTTTGTAGCTTTTTGTCTAACAAATTTATCAAAGCCAGAACCATAATTTTTCTGAGAAAAAAACTGTATGGAGCCATAATTCAGCAGTTCAATGAACTTCTTAGTTTCAAATCTCAATATTACTTCAGTGAATCAATTTATCAAGGGAACAGGCTATTTCACTAGAAAGATCTGAAAGAGGGATAATTAACTCTGTAGCTGGTTCTGTCTGTCTGTCTTTTGTCCAATGGAGTCTGGAAGCAACTTAATAGAATATAAAGTATTTAAAATTTCATTATCTAAAATTGCTTTCCTTAATTCCATTCAGTTTACATGTTGTAACACTGAATTAGTATATATTCTTTTCAGAGCTGCTAATGAACTACATTGTCTTTACCTGGTTACTCTAATAAAGTAATGAACTAATAACCTTCAGAGCTGAGGTACAGCAGATGTATCTGGAAAGGTGCCTGGTAATAATGGTGATAAACAAAACAGATCGTCATCTGTTTTGTTACAGATAACAAACAGTGTAACAGTGGAAAAGAGTCTAAACTAGGGGGCTTTTTGGGGGGTTTTCTTTGAGACAAAGGGAGTCTATTCTTTGATATATGTAATTTTCCAGCTAAACCTTCTGTCACTTAGGTTCACATTGTCCACATATCATGTCCATGCAATATTTATAGAAGAAGGTTTTTTTGAATAATTGCTTCATAAATGCAAATATTAATACATCTTTCATTTGAGAATTCATACTTTTTATAATGCTTCGCCTTCAAGAAATTGCTTTATGATGCAAATAAATATAGATAATATCTGTCATCTGAAATGCTTTTAACCATCTGTCTGAATATAAAACCATAGTGCTTTTTGAGGTGAAAATAGATTGTCAGAAAAGCTATATGAAAAATTAATAAAAAAGCTATTTTACTATACGAAATTGTTTTACATTGAAGTTGTGCAATACATACAGCTAACATAAGGTAATACAGGGAAATATAGCTGTTGTGTTGTAAATGTGATTATCTCTTCTATAATCACTAGAAGGAGTAGTTAAGATGGAATTCATGTCTCTTCATTTCACTGATACCAAGGTTTGTCATCTACCTTGTTACCCACACTCCCTCTGTAGTTAGTGGAATGAAAAAAGGTGCTTCTCCAAAGCAATTACTCTCATTTGCAACCCCTATATTTTGGGCTTCCCTTTTATTTTTCATAATTTTCTATTATCTGGCCAGATTTTACTTTATTCAGTCAGTAATGTTAAAAATTAATCAGGCTAACATGGAGCCTGATGGATGTCAGGGATTTCTGTAGGATATTGCTCCTTCCCTCATCCCTCTTCACAGTATTTTAGTTTAGGTGTGTAGAAGCCATTCAGTCTCTTCTGCTGTAATGTACATACCTGCTCCAAGTAGTTGATCTATTCCACTTCCAAGAAGGTGACAGGTTTGGTGTTCAGTAGGAAAGGAGTTACCAAGTCCTACCTAGCATTTAGGTCACCTCTTAAAATGCTGTATTAATTACCTTAGAAGAGCTTGTTAAATAAGAACCTGAACAAGGTAGCTGTGTATTTGGATAGCAAGAGCAATTCAATCACAAATAACTTTCTGAATGCTCACAGTCAGGTTTTCACTCCCTGTTCAAGGCAAATCTCACAGATCTAATCTTTCTCATGCCCTTTACCACTATGCAAAAATGACTTCTAATAGGGTAGTTCTACCAGTTTAAGACTGATGTGTAGAAGTACAGTGTCAAGTGTTTTGTGATTTATTTTGTTAATATCTTCATGGAAGGTATGAATCAAAATAGCATGGGAAAGGGAATTACATTTTCATTTACTGAGTGTATCAATGAATTGAATTTACACAAGACTTAAGATCTCAGATGACTTCTGCAGAGGAAAGCACTGTATATTAGGCATTAAAATTGTTATTTGCAAAACAGGGAAAATATATCTTGTAAGGAACACCTGAGCCATTTTACTTTCCTTATGTATAACTAAATAGGTAATATGTGTAAATGAGGCACATTTAATGAGAACAAAGGCAAGTACCATTCCTTGGTGCTGGAATACAAACAACTGATTTTTCTTTGTTAGAAGGTTGCTTTAATCAACTCCTGGTTTAAACAAGAAAAGACACAATGTTTTTTTTCTTAATACAGGCACTAGTTTAAGATGTTAATAGAAGCTTTTAGGATGTGTGGAAAAGTTAAGGTGTCTTGTCAAGTGGTTGAGGTGACCTGGGAAGGCATAGGGCTTTTGTTCAGTAAATATTATAGCATTTTCACTTCTTCATGTTTCTTCCATGCTTTTTCATACCCATCCTTCACTCCAGTGCATTTGGACTTCAGTCATTTGTGTCATTGCATCCGCCTTCCTTTTTTCTTCCTATGTGTCATTATCCTCCCTTTTCTGTGTTTTGGATTCCCACCTGTGTCACTTGTGCCTTTCATATTTCAGTCCTTAAATTACTCATGGGATAGAGGTCATCCATTGCAAGGAGGCTTTTGTGGGAACATGAAAGGTGCTGGGAGATGAGCAGAAATGCTTTCTTTTCTGTGTTTCATTTATTTTCTTCATAAACCCCCTCAGTCTCTTACCTGACCCCCTGGGCAGGCAGCAAGGACGAGCAGGAGTGGCTGCTCCCTCCTTCAAACTCCTGGATGGCTCCATCTCGTGTTTCCCTCCAGTCTGAACCATACTACCAATGCTGATAAGAAATGCAGATGTTTAAAAATATCTCAAATAGCTGAAAATATTTGGAGTGCAGATTTTTATTTACTCGTAGATGGAAATTCTCTTTTCCTTCAAAGTGTTGTGCTTATGGAACATCCCAAAGTGGAAGCTCAAAATATTGCTTTATATAGCAGCATTTCACTCTGCAGTTTAACCAATAGGGTGAATTCTTTCTATATTAGATTATGTGGCGAGTAATAGATCTGACTGAGGGCAGTGGCATATAAAAACCTTGAGAGGCAGAATAGTCACAGTGCATACTTGAAATCTTCTGTTTTGCAGATTTGTGGGAAAACTGGGAAATAAGAGTTAGACTAGACTTTTGGTTTTGTGGAAGACATAGTTCTAGAGGATCAGTGAAGCAGTAAGTATTGTAAGAATATTAAGCTTGTTAACTCTTAGCTGTGTATTTGTAAAACCAGATTTCTCTATAAAGGCAAATATGTTGTAGAATGATGGATTTTAACTGAGCTAATTTCAGCAGTAATATATAAATTCACTAAACTTGAGCAGTGAGCATAATTTCTTCTAAAACAGATGTGTTTTATAATCAGATGTGTCTTATATGTTGGAGGAAATCACACTGATTTCAGTATTTCTCAGCTCTTCTGGTCTTATGTCTACTAAAGTTTTATGTTTTGTTTCATTGTCATTTTTTATTATATTTTTGTATTAATCTACAGCTGTCTGTCTCTCTGTGTAATGCATGCCATAATCTGTACCTGATTTACCTTAGTAATAGTAAGTGGATATTTTGTTATTTGTGTAACACCTGTCTTCTTATATTTTCTTTAATTGGAGGTATACAAATGTCACTTACCTGAAACTATTTGACCCTCTTCCTCATACTGTTTTCTTCTCAAACTTTTCATACTCACCAGTAATAGCAAAGATCCAGAATATTGCTGTGCAGGAATCAAACTTACATCTTTCTGTTGCTGCTGGAGGTACAAAATTATTATCCTAGTTTTATTTTGATCCCAATTTTTATGACAATGAAAATGATTAGTGATGAATGTTTAGTGTAAAACATTGCATAATGAGTTATTACAATAGAAATGCTCCATGGTTTGTGGCTGCCTTCATACTAATTTTCTTAATTATTATGTCAATTAAAAAATACATTTTGGGAACAGCTAGATCATCAGCTTTCTCTTGAATCTTTTTACACAGAAGTCAGATACTTTAAATCTTACTTTACTGAAATAACTATGTGCTTGACGTTGTTAGAACAAGTATTTAGAACCTGTCAAGGAGAGTATTATACTTTGTTGCTGAATACTTACTGTTGCTAGTGGTGTGCTAGTATATAAATCGGTAGTTTAAAATACTTTATTTTCAAAGCACAAAGAAGCAAGATATGTTGCCTGTTGAACACGCAGCTGCATTCTTCTTTTACCTAAGTTACTCCTAAATGTGACTATTAAATGTCAACTCTTAGCATTGTATTGTATTAAACAATTAAATAGGTTTGGTTTATTGATGTCTATTATTATGCAGATTGTGTCTGCAATGCTATGAAGTAGGCATGTCCCCTAAATATCATCATCATCAAAAACATCTTCTTTAACTTGTTCACTTCATTAAAGATTTCTAGTAAAAACCTGCAAAATACTAAACATAAAATTAAATCAAAGAAAAAAAAAATCCCATCTCAGTCTTGACTAAGTTTCCTGTGTAAGTACTACAAGAAGTACTGTAAAAATGGGAAGCCTGTTTGGAATCAATGAAATATCCTCACAGGAGAAGGGGAAGGTTTTTATTATCATATCATGTTATGTACTATCATATAGATGAACAGACAGACTTCCCAAAGATTAAGGCAGATTAAGCACATGAGTTGTCTCTGTGATGCTTACGTGATTATGGAAGATCCATTTGCTAGGATGTAGAGTGAAAATGCTGGATAAGGAAGCAAAGGGAAAGCCTGAAATGAATCCATCAAAAAAGTGCACAAGTAAATGCATTGCATTGTTTGCAGGAGATTTTAGTTAATTCAAACTTGTATCAAAGCCATGAAAACTATCAAGTCCATTATACAATCGAGCTTTTCCTGGTCCTGTGTTTGATACGTCTGCCTTGCTAAAGAAGTTACTCCAGTGTAGTTAACTAATGAAGTTGCATGACTTGCTAATATGTTTGAAAATTCCATCTGTTTTTTCCTCATCTCAGCTTCACTGAAGAGCATATTTTATCAGAAAGCTTACCATTTTTCCGTGGTTTGGGCAGAGTTTTGCAAAACCGTTAGGAATTGCACTTTCCTCTGATTTCAAGCGAGGTTTTGCAAGTTCTTCTTCTTTTGTGTCTTCATTGCAATGTTTTTCACTCAGACTTATAGGGTGGTGAAGCCATACTGATTCTATTAATTATTGGTATCTGCACTCAGAGATGAATCATACAATATTCTGAGTGGGAAGGAACTTACAAATGAATGCCTCCCATGGTGCTTTGCTTTGATGTTTTTTTGATTGTTTTCTTTAAATTTTATTTTATTTTGGTGTTGCCATTTGCTTCTCTAATTATGCGGGTGCAGTTTTATGGTTTTCTCTATAAATGAGATCTTTGATATGATCCAGGATGAAAATAACTTGAGAATTATATATATATTTTTAAACTCAGTTTTTTCATTGATCCAGGCTGAATCACCATAGCTGACAGCGGGGTGGAATACAGGTCAGTGTATGGGGGAAGGAGAATGGGAAGGAGAGGGTGAGCACCTTTAGGCTGAGTTTGCATGCAGGAGCCAAGCTGTTGTGCAACCAAGTTAAGTTTCCTACCTTGTCAAGAGAGAGAGGAAGATGCCTTTGAAGGCCTCCAGAGGGAGATCCTGTCCACCTCAGCTGAAGTACCTCAAGTTCAAAGGGGATTCAGAGTACAGCTTATAGTATAATTAAGATTACCAGTAAATTCCATACCGGCTGCTGCAGCTCCATCATTAAAAATGTCTAAAATTAAGCAGATTCATTTCCCATGAAAAAAATAAATTTAAATTTCCAATTTATAATAATAATTTTTATTTTAATCTTATGATGCTAAATTTCACTCCTTAGTTCAAATATTCCTATTTATAAACATAAAACTGCATGTCTCTAAATATATGTGAAACAGGGA
Source organism: Peucedramus taeniatus (assembly GCA_013400575.1). Taxonomy (NCBI): domain Eukaryota; kingdom Metazoa; phylum Chordata; class Aves; order Passeriformes; family Fringillidae; genus Peucedramus; species Peucedramus taeniatus. The sequence goes on from WBNO01028048.1 coordinate 121,383, forward strand.
ATATGTTTTGTTTCTCATCTGTGCTCTATGTTGATATCCAGATTGCTATTTAAGGAAATACACTGTAAAGTAAGGCAAAACAGCTAAAAATAGGACCCACTAACTAATACGCACTCATCCAAATAGAACATGTGGAAAACTTCCATTGAGCATGCTGGAGATTAATTTTATTAAAAAAAAAATTATGTTAAACACAGCCTTTTAACAGAGGAGGAGAGCTACGCCAGTCTATTAGTTTAAAACTAGCAAGGAAATGGGGACAGGAAGAAGAAGGTTTGTGCAACCTGTGTGGTGAACTTGGTCTGGCTCAAAAATAATTGGGGAAAAAAATTCGGAAGCAGAACCAAGTGAGAAGAAAGCTAGGATGTTCTCTTAGGGTGTGTCTGTGTATTTGTTGTTTTCACGTCATGTCAGCCCAGTGGTGAACTTAAACAGAGTATCTCCAGTTCAGTGACTGAAATTTGGGAAATAAATTAGAGATTTCATGGTGCCTTTCAACTGCACCATCAGAACAAATACTTTAATTCTGGTTTTTATAATCTTGGCACACACATTTTTTAATCTTTTTTTTTTCTGTCAAAGCAAATGTTTTCATTTAGGTAGAGCATTTTCTGCCCACTGGTGTTAAGTATTTTATTGGATTATTAAGTCTAATGAAAAAGGTCAGATAAAGGAGAAACAATCTGTATTGAAATGAGATGGGGGAAAAAGATATTAGCAAGAAAAGTAAATACATTTTGTTGAAAAGGCAGAAGATTAGAAGGAATGAGTAAGAGAGAAAGGCATGATCTGTGCTACCAGTGATGGTTGCTATAACCGAGCAAGTTGGAACAGACCTGCAGTGTACCAGGAAGTGAAGACCAATTATTTGTAGAGCATGAATTACGTGGGAAGGAAAATAAAGTCCAATCTTTCTGCTTCATTTAACCCAAGTGCTGAAATTTGTACAAAGGCCTGATTAAACTGCCATTCTGGTCTATCACTAGAGTAAGGACGAGGTTAAAATTTCCATCAAAGTAAGGTAGTATTTTGGCAATAGAGTAGATTCCAGTATCTTGGATTGTGTTGTTAATTTAAATCACAGTTTAATAAGCATACCTCCTTATTTTGGGCCTCTTGATAGTGCAATGTGTCTTCATCACTAGGTTCAGTTCTGCTTTTAGGAATACAGACAGTTTCTGCGTCATACAAGAAGCACAGAATCACAGAATGGTTTGGGTTGGAAGGCACATTAAAGATCATACAGTTCCAACCCCCCCACCAGATCCACTAGACCAGGTTAGTCAGAGCTCCATCCAGCTTGGCCTTGAACACTTCCAGGGATGGGGCATACAGGGATGGTTGCTCTGGGCAACATTACTGAGCAGCTGCTCTGGGCAGAGGTATGAGTCCAGAGGAGGGCCAGCAGGTTGATGTTTGTCCTGTATTGAGGAGCAATACAGAGCTGGATGCAGTATGAACAAAGGGAAGAATTTCTGCCAACATTTTTAATATCTTTGCTTTTTTTCTTCTCAGAAAACTACTTTTGAAGAAGTTTTCATTTATACATTTTTATAGGACATTGCCCTATTATTCAAGGGAACAATTTCAGCTTATATGGGACATAAAACAGAGAAAATAAATTCTCTAGCTGAGAAAAAAATGCAGATTAGAGGACTGTTACGCATCGAGTAGATGATGTTTGGGAACCGGGATGTTTTATTTCCTATGAGATTTTTTTTTTCTTTTAAATTTAAAGCCTGTCCTAACCAGATTACCAAGCAATGATTCCTTATTCATCCAAAGGAGAACAACTGCATGCATGGGACTATATATAAAGTAACTGTATCTTCATATTGCGCTGAGGCATTTTACAGTGTATGAAATTCTGATGTGCAGAACTGAGCCAGAAGACTGTGCTGATCAATAAAAACATGAAACATGAATTGCTTGAGAAATAATTGAGTGTTTACGATTTGTAGGAAAGAAAGGGATGAATGCAAGCAAAAAGCAGTAACTTGTAGGAAATAGAGTCGATCACTCTTGAGACAGGCAGCTCTTGCTATTTGTTGTCAATACTCTGGTTTAATAATTGTAACTCATAACTCTCACTTAATTCAGAAAACAGGTGAGAGTTTGATGAGAACAAATCCAGTGTTATGTTTTGCCAGTTCTGTTGTGAATTTTTAGTTCAACTTCAGTAAATAAAATCCCAGTGCAATTAGTGGAAACCCTGGGGTAAGAGTCAAAATAAGCCCCCAGACTCTGCTCAACTTCCCTTAGTGTGTTACACAGCTGGATGAAGCTCTGCACCAGGGAAATGGTGGAGATAACCCTTCCATCTCCCCACAGAATGGGAGCACAGCTCAAGTACATCAGATGGGATGGTCCAGTGAATTGGAGGTAAATTGGTACTGCACCCGGTTTCATTAAAAAAAAAAAAAGAGTTTATTTATACTGTTCTTTGACTCATCTACTTCACCTGCTGTCTGTAGTGGATGATGAAAAGTAGGGGGTCAGCACCTGACATGTGGAGTAAAAAGCCTGTGTTGTCAAGAAAAAGGAAATTTAAAAATATGGGGTGAGGAGTGACATGTAAGCGTAGAATCTAAGAGATTAATGATTTAAGTAAATAACAGTTAAAATTGATGTTCCTTGTTTTGAAAGCACTTTCATTTTGACATTTTTCTTATATGTTTTGATATCTTTAAAAAATTAAGGCATTGAATCAAATAATAAAGCAATTGAGTTAGATATGTAAAGAGGCCAGTGAGTAATCCGTGTAAGTAACAAAGGGTAGAGTTTTTTCTTTGCTTCAATTGGCTTTCAGATATTCACTTTCATAAATTTCTAAGCTATGGCCTATGAATTAATTAGTGCTTTTGGGGACTTTGGAGACAGGAATACAGTGTAGTAGCTCTCCTAATTTCCATGCTTGTCAGTATTGAGCAGCAGTGTGAAAAAAAGGACTAGAAATAAGAGTGGTTAATGTGCTCTGCTGTGGAAGCAGGCCACAGTCCAAATTAAATTAATCACATTTTGTTTATCTATGTATATATTTATTTATTTATTTACTATCTGATTCTCTTAATCCAAAATTTACCTTGTTCTTGGGATGCAAATTTTGAGAAAGAGATGTAACTGAGATTTTGTCTGTGTGTGCATATAGGTAAATGCATATATGCATATCCACATGTACAGAAATATATATTAAAAAAGCATAGCTGTGGTGCTTTTGGCTAGGATAGAGTGTGTTTCGGCGCCCAGTATGGAGCTTGAAGGGTTCAAGATGAGAACAGATTTGATAGGAGAGTGCTAGATTGAATTTATAGCTGTTATTGCCATTTAGCTATTGATTGGGTTCTATGTTTGCTGTGGGGCTTGCTGGCCTGTTAGAGTCTCGTGCTCCTTAGTGGCTGCTTTTTTGGTTTACCCCCAGCCAAAAACTGAGCACCATGCAGCCACTCACTCTCTCCTCTCCAGTGTTTAAAAAAAGACTGGATTTGGCACTCGGTGCCATAGTTTATTTGAGGTGTTAGGGCATGGGGTTGGACTCTGATCTTGAAGGTCTCTTCCAACCTAGTGATTCTGTGATTCCAGTGGAATTGGGAAGAGAAGGAGAAGGCTAAGTGTGAAAAAACTCATGGGTTGAGACAAAACCAGTTTAATAGGTAAAGCAAAACGTGCACACAAACAAAATAGAACAAGGAAGTCATTCACCACCTCCCATGGCCAGGCAGATTTTCAGCCATCTCCAGGAAGGTGGGGTTCCATCACATGTGATGGTCACTTAACACCTTCATTCTGAATTTCTGCCCCTTCCTCCTTCTTGCCCAGGTTACTTTGCAGAGTGTGACACTGTAGGAAGCATCCAAAGGATGGTAGCAAAGATGGTGGAGGGCCTTGAGGAGTGGCTGAGGTCACTTGGTCTGTTCAGCCTGGAGAAGAGGAGGCTGAGGGGAGACCTCATTGCAGTTACAACTTCCTCATAAGGGAAAGAGGAAGGGCAGGCACTGGAATAGCCTCCCCAGGGAAGTGGTCATAGCCTCAAGGCTGGCAGAGCTCAAGAAGCCTTTGAACGCTGCTCTTGGGCACATGGTGTGACTCTTGGAGATTGTCCTCTGCAGGGCTGGGAGTTGCACTCGATGATCCTTGAGGGTCCCTTCCAGCTCAGCATTTATCTGTGGTTTTGTTACGTGATATGGGATATTCCTTTGGCCAGTTGGGGTCAGCTGTCCAGGCTGTGTCCCCTCCCAGCTCCTTGTGCACCCTCAGCTCACTCACTCTTGGGGTGGTGTGAGCAGCAGAAAAGGCCTTTACACTGTGTCAGCACTGCTCTACTGTAACAGAAACATACCTGTGTTAATACTCTTTTCAGCAAAAAACTAAGGCTTAGCACCTTCCTAGCTGCTGTCAAGAACATAAACTTTATCTCAGCCCAAACCAGCTCATTAGTTTTTATATTTATATCTTGAGATTTTTTTGTATTATATGCATACATGGAGCCTTCTATACACATATAGACTGTACACCAACATACATACATGTGTCTGTGTGTGTATATATCTGTGCATGCTAAATGTGGGCATTAGGCATGCATGGAATTTTTTAGGGAATTTTGAGGTGTTAGGAGTTTTTGACATATTTTGCCAGCAGAGGAGCATGTGAGGATTTTTTTGTTCTCTATTTTCACCCCCAAAAAAAGTCATTGAGATGAATCAACATGTAGTGGAATCCCTGCTTTAACTCAAAGAGGAGAAGATTATTTGGATATGATTGTTGGTTAGAAAGGCCATGTCTTCATTACAGCTTTTAAACAGATGTGTAATTGGTGGATGGAGTTGACTGCTTTCTGTCAGTATTCTGTGAGTCACTACAGATGAAAGTTGACAGCATCTTCTGGGTCATGGTTGTTTTCTAATTATCCATTTCCAGTGTCTTGCCTTTAATTTAATTCGCCTTTTATATATATATATATATATATGTGTGTGTGTGTGTGTGTGTGTATGTGTGATTAAGACTGAGTTATTAGAGGTAGAACTGTCCCCTTAGTTACTGAATTTTCCTTGTAGATGTGTATATATATGTATCTTATATATAAGAATCTGCTTAGGTACTGTTCAGTAATAACCAATAAACCATCTGTTTTGGGGGCTGAATAGCTAGTTACAAATGAGAACTGAGGCTAACTTTTCCTTTGAGTCTGGAAGGGAGAGAGTAAACAGAGTCATGGCTTTAAATCATCTTACTGCATTAACTGGGATCCTGTCAGTTCATTGTAAGAAAATATTAAAACCATTAAAGTGGGTCTGAGGGCAAATGCCTTTTCTTAAACAAACTGCTGATGAATACCGATATGAGATCCAGTGATGGAGTCAGCTAAGTAGGATAATCAGACTGATAAATGGAAATTGTCTTTTCATGTATCAGCTTGATTGGTTAGCTCAAATAATTTTAAGATATATGTTTTAGATACAAGTCTTTAGTGTAGTATTTTTGTGAGGTCATTAGTGCAATGTTCCTCACAGTCCGTACTAATCTTCATAGTTTAGCGTTGTGCCTGCTTTCCATCTAAAACACCTTTACCTCCAACCCACAATCCTTTTCAAAACCAGTTGTATGCTGAGTTAAAAGTTATAAACTGTGGTCTGATCTCTGGTTCAGATTTAATCTTAAATTCATTGTGCAGTGTATTCTGGGTGGTGTGAGAAGATAGTTGGTTTTGTACATTTTTGATCATCTCAATTTTATTGTGCTCGTAGTCCACTGAATAATACTATTCATATTCTAACTTGATTTTGCTCCTTTATTTTGCTCCTAATCTACTTTGATAACTACTATAGGGGAAAAAACCCAAAACTTAAAAGAATTGTTTTTTTCTTTGCCTGTTTTAGTTTGCTGAGTTAAGAACTGTAAGGCAGTATGTACACTTCAAGCATTAGTCAGAGATATTAAACACAAGTTTAATAAGTGATCTGTTTCTCTGTTATCTGCTGTATTAATTTTGTCTTCTGTGTTATATTTGTATGTGTAGAGCAGCAGACACATTCACCTAAAAACTGGTTGCATCTGGAGGAGTCATCCATGTAATATTAATGTTACTTTTTTTTTCCTAAGAAAAAATACCCGTTTAAATAGCTAGAATATTCAAACAGACTTATTTTTAAAATTAATTTCTGCTCACTGCTGCCCAGTGATCATTCTGCACATCATTCCTTTGATCTGAATGTTTTTTTTAATGTCAAATTGATGTTTTGGTAAAAAAGCTGCTTGTAAATACAGAATGACATAAAAATGTAAATTCTTGAATGTTAGAAAAAGCTATTTTTAAAACTCTGCTTTAATGTTCCAGTGGTTTACTTTAAGGAACAAACAGTTCATTTTTAAACATCCTGCTAGATGCAACCTTTACCAAATGAACTGGACTGGGATTTTTTTACATGTGTCTCTTCATTGCTCTCATGCGCTGGATGCCCGCATACCTTCCCGTGTGAGCCTACAGCTGTATTTCCAGCGTGTGAGGGGGTGTGAAGGCTGACAGATTTCTTAAGCTTGCCTGCAGTGACCTGGAGCATGAGATTAAAGGTTGGTTGTCCCCAGCAGAAGGAGTACTTGACATTCTTGGCTTTATTAGACATATGATTGTATGTTTTGAAAAGATTTTAAAATCGCATAGATTTAAATAGTCAATCCATCAGCTCATTTGCTTGGCCCATGTAATATTTCTAATGATAAGAAAGTGCAAGAGATCAGAGAATGTATTTTCAACCATTGACCAAGTTAATCTTAGATTTCCAGCTCTTCAGAATTATTGTTACTGAGATTCTTGGAGCAGTGGGGTTTTTTTCCTGAAAAATAATTCATATCTATTTTGTTGAGGTTGTAGGAGTTCTCCTTTTGGTTTTTTTTTTGTTATTTTTTAAAACATATTAGTAAAGAACTGTTATTCCTATTCTCATATCTTTGCCTGAGAGCCCCTGAATTTCAGAATTATAATAATTCAGAGGGAAGGTGTTTACATGTTCCATTCCAAGGGAGGCTCCTGCCTTCCTTAGCAAACACCTGTCTTTCAAACCAAGACAATTTGATTTAATCACTGAAATACATGTAAAACAACATAAAGTAATTTTTTCTTCAGGGAGGTCGAATGTAGTTCTCTTAATTCTGTGTATGTATTTTTGTGGATGGCCATTAAATTCTCCCCTTCCTGTTTTCACTTTAACCATCAAATGCAGGAATTGATACAGTCACTCCCTTCTGGAAGTGTAGAGACCTCAGAAAAAAACAACTTACAGTTGTTGTTAGCAATCTGCTGAGGCATGACCACTAAGATACCTACAAAAACTATTTTCAGCTACTTCAATCCCAGTCTTAATACACTTTATTAAAGAGGAAGGATATAAGAAATAAGTGGTTTCAGTCTGCTCTTTCCTATGGACCATTTTCCTTATTCATCTTCAAAGGAAGGAAGTAGCCAGGCAATGTAGGAGCAAAGCAGAAATGAACGTGTGTAAGGTACATGCAGAAATCCCAGGAGTCGGAAATATAATGATGAATACCTACAGTGGGTAGTAATAAATAAAGCCTAGATATTTTTATTTATTTATCACTGTTTTGCAGTGACTCTAATCCCTGCATTGGGTGCATCATCAGTCATTCTGGCAATTTGTATGCAGACAGAATTCTGCAAAAACAAGTAATCTGCTCGGATTTTCACTGTCAGGACTGACTTTCATTTGCCTTGATCAAAATAAATCTTGAAGTTTACCATAACCTAACCTCTTGATCTAAATGTTACATTTATAATTAGCTTTTGTGTTTGTGAGTTGGGTTGGGGATGGTGATGAGGGTGGCTTGTGTTTGGTTGTTTATTGTTTGCTTGTTTTATTTTATTAAACTAAGATATGGTATTTTTTTATGCAGAGAATCCAACTGACATTTGTTAAGCATGAATATCAGATATTGGAGTTTGTAACTCAGAGAGAAAATTGGCAAAGTAAAGCAAACAATAAAGAAGGCAAAGCAGAAATGAGTCTAGACCAGCAAAAATGACAGTCACAGCTAATATTCATCTTTCCTAGTATTGAGCCAGTCACTTCCACTTTATAACCAGCAGAGAGAAATGGGCATCATTAGGGTGATGATTAGGTCTGGTCTGTTTTAGACACTTCAGGATAAAGCACATCAAATATTTCTATTATATAAATATATAT
>WBNO01028049.1:0-41136 GCA_013400575.1 Peucedramus taeniatus
ATAGTGGGAAAGTATCTTCACAGTTACAGGCTAAAGAAAGACAGGCAGGTCATTTTCATGCTGAAAATCACTGTCTTCTAATTTTGAAAAACACACTTGTTTAGAGGAGAAAAAGGCAATGTATGCAGTTATTGAAGACACAGGGATTTCCAATTAAACAGAGCTACACAAAGTGACTTCAGCAAATCCAAGGGCCATCAATGTGTAGACACTACAGGAAAGAACTGCCAACAATTCAATCACCACGTTGGCAGTTTATGCTGTTGGGTCAATGACCAATTCTGTTCCAGCAGGATTGAACAGCCAGCTGCAATGTTATCCCTGCAGCTCTGACAAGGCACTAACAGCAGACCATAATACTTGTGAGCAAGAGCTGCCCATAGACAATAAAGCCATGTTGAGGCCAAATGCAAGGTGTCAATAGGAGACTCACAAAAAACCAAGAGCAAGTACTGCATAAAGTTCACATTGGCTGACATGCAGAACTGAACAGCTCTGGGAAGCACAGGCTGTGGATTTAATCACAGTAAAACATCAGGAAAAGCTGAAGTGATGCAGGCATAAAAAGTGTCACAACAGGGTTTATGCTGCATTGCATTAAAATTTAAAAAAATGCATTTTCAGGCAACGGATTGAAAATAACATGTCATATATCCCAGGAAGAGAGTGAAATACAGAATTCATGGGAGACATTTAAAACTATAATGGAATTAAGAATGTCAGTGGCAAACAAGAAGCTTATAAAAATTGAGGACTTTGACTTAAATCCACTTTCTGCAGCACTGCATGGGGAAGTGTCTGCTCAAAAGTTACTGCTCCAGTTTCTCTAAGCTGAGAGGTCTGGAGATGTTCAAGCATGGACTGTTGACACAAGAGAAAAGTTTGTCATGAGTAGCACATCTTTTGTGTTGAGTTCAGACACATGAAAAAAGGAGACACAATCAGAATGTGGTGAAACATGGAAGTGTTGTGGTGTCAGTTCTTCCCATTTATCCATAGAGGAAGATAGAAACGCCTAAGTGACCAACAGACTAAACAGCAAAGGCAAGAGGGGAAAATATGGGTTCCTTGCTCCAAAACATTGCAGTTATCTTCTTCCAGCAGACAGAAAGTCAGGATTCTGCTTGGTCTCTTCAGAAAAGACAATTGCAGCCTAGGAGAAAAATTATCATCAAGCCAAGAAAACAGCAGAAAAAAGCTCAGACCAGGGAGGCATCCTACTGAAACAAAGAAGCCAAGAGCATAAAGTCATTGGAAACAAGAAACCTGCTCTGCTTCCAGCTCTGAAACAGGCACACAAAGGAAATGGGCTAAACTGCAGTAGGACACACAGCATCCTCCACAGCCAGGGACTTGGGGAAGTGGGGTGGGGACAGTAGAGTGGAGAAGGTAACTGTGGAGTAAATACTGAAAAATGGATCAAAAGGGATGATCAGGGCAAGCAAAGAGACTTCTGCTTGTGTTATTTTGAAGGAGCAGAACTCAAGCTTAAGGATCACAATAATGTCAGTCAGCAGCAAAGTCCTATGTGACAGCAGTAATAACAGGAAATGATTGATCAGTGTTTGCCAAAGGACTTGCTATCAACAGGCAAATCCAAAAATGTGCTGCAGATTGGCAACCACAAGAGCTACATAGAACACTGCATAGGATTTGCATGGTGCTCACAGGTAGCAGGAGGAAAGCACTGGAGGAGCAGCAGAAATTTTGTCTATTCCTGGACTTCATGGAGTGAATTTGACCCAAATTATCACATCAGGTAAAAAAGGTCCCTTAACCTATGGCTATTTTACTGTCAGGACTCCCAAATCCTCTCAGGCTATTTCCCAGCAAGCGAAATCATTTCCACTCATGCAAAGGGAGAGTAAATCACAACAATTCTTATGTGGCAGAGGGCTATTTCTCCTTGCCCAGGCTGTTAATACTGCCTCAAGCACAAGGCACTAGAGAGGCAGGCTGGAAATGATAATATGTCAAGAAATCAGCCAAACATGAACCAATTGCACTGAAAGAGCATATTTTGATAGAGGTGTACATTAATAAATATTAATATAAATTCTTTCTATTTGAAATTCTATCAATTTTTTTAATGGGCATTGATTTTTTTCACAAATCTGCAAATATCAGCAAGGTTCAGCTGGCAAGTCCCCTCTTAGGGCTTTGTGTGCTCACCTCATGAGTAAGAGCTGGCATCTTCAGTAATATTGCCAGAATTGTTTTTTATTTATTTATTTATTTATTGTTTTTAAATTCAACTTCAAGTATGATGTCACATTCAAAATGAGTTTTTCTTGCCTAGAATGAAATCCCTCCCCATCTCTTTATATCACCTGGACACTGCAAGTTTAAATGCCTTTTCCTCTGCAGGTCTTGTACTCTGGAACTGCTTTTTACACACTGCTATATCCTTGTGCTTCCATACACCATCCAAACTCCCTCAGGAGCCATCACTGCACCTCTTGCATTCCTGACTGCTGCCAAATGCCTGTAACCTCCACAGAGCTCCATTATTCTCACACCTATTCTGCTAAAAACATAACTGGGCATTTTTCTGTTGCATCATCCCCTTCTCCATCTCTATTTCACCCACTTTTTTTACCTCCTGTTGTCCATCAGGAACACCCTGCAGAGCCTGTGCCTACCACACCTGGTCCTTCTTCCATGAGCAAAGACCACAGGTGCTCCTGGAGTATAAATAAGCATATAATCCATCAATTCTCAAAACCCACCAGGACACATCATTCTGCTTTTCCCTGAAGCTCTTAATTTGCTTCTGTCTTTGCCATTAGTTATGATTAAAAGCTTTGACTCTGTTATTTAACTCGGTGAAGCATGCAGCTTCTATGAGATGGTGCAAAACGCAGGCTGAATCTTACAACTTGAAACACTTCATTATATTAAGAAGAAAAAAGAGGCTTATGATTAACTTTGATTTCAAGCCACAAAATGAAACAGTTCAAAGCCATTTTAAATATGCTTCTCACAGTAGGAAACAGAATAAACCAACAAAATAAACTAAACATTATAATCAACCCAATTATTACCTTCTATTAGCCAAGTGCTTAAGGGATGAAAAACATCAGCATTTTAACCCGAGTGAAGCATTACAGAGACATTATCCTAGGGAATGGTTTCTTTTCCTGGGAAAGGCTACTTTTAGGTTAATCCTCAAAAAAGATTTGCATTTCCTTTAAAGACATTCAGATGATTGGTCTTACAGGTGTGCAGGTGAGAAATTAAATCTCAGGACCAGGTTCCACTGTCTTCACATGTCTCATGGACAAGCATCAGCAAGAAATATGGGGGATGGAGTATAATAGTTTAATAATAAAAAAAACCATTCACATACAGTAATTACAAAAATTACAAAATCTGGCAGCAGCATTAGAAAGATGAAGGGGAGTGGCATCCACAAGAAGGATCCATAAAGCAAATAAATAATCAGCCAACCTCACATCATCCCTGAGTGTTTGGCATTGTGCACAGCTCCAGATCACTCTCTGTAAATAAAGCTGACTGCCCCTCCTCCCAGGGATTTAGAAGCACACACTGGATGAGATTTATGCCTTTTTTCTCTCAGTAAAAGGCACAGGAGGTGCCCTTCTGGGCAAGATGAGGAGCCCAGGAGGTCTCAGTTGAACCACTGCTTCCCATCCTGCTGTGCCCATGAGAGGCACTGGCCCCTCTCCCTCAGCATGAGAAACACAGGGAGGCCCTGCTGACCACCAGAAGGGATTTGCCCTCATCAGTGGGGTATTCCCTCCCTCTTCCCACTCCCTTCTCCTCTCCCCACACTTTTCTCACTGGTTTCTCAGCTCTGCTTTCCTGCCCGAGGGGAGCCAGGAGCTGGGGGATGGGACACCACTGAGAAATACAATTTCCATAGTAATTTGTAGGCTGCTGAAACACTGAAACTGCATCGTGGAGATGAATTTATCCTTCTGTTTTACAACACACGCTCTTGCTGCTGTATTTAAAAGGTCGACATAACTCACCCCCTCCCCAGCTCCCTGAGGAGGCTCCTCACAGCACGTGGCCTCAGCTGTCCTGGCACTGAGATGGAGCTGGAGGGGAAAAAGCTGTTCCACAGGCAAAGCCCTGGGAGGTTTTTCTCATGAGAGGGAAAACTAGTGGGAGGTTGGGCGTGCCCAGTCCCAGGAGAGCTGCAGAGAGCCGGGGTGAGCAGCCAGGGAGGTTCATGGCTGGGGTGGGAGGGCAGAGCATCTGCCAGCTCACTGAGAGGTGTGGAGGCTGTGGAGGAGGAGGAGGATACAGTGGTCACTTGCTGAGCTGAAATCATCACAAAGCCAGTGAGAAAGGGAAGTAAAAGCCCCCTCCTCAGTCAGGTCAAGGCTCATCCTGCTCCAGGCCCCTTCTATGTCTGAAGGTGCTGGTGGCTCTTGTCCCTGCACCCTGGAGTCCCCTCATCAGTTTTTTCATCAGCTTCCTCAGGGTTCAAATCAATCACCAAAATGAAAACAACCATTATTCTTGGGGCTGTCCAGTGCAGGGCCAGGAGCTGGACTTTGATGATCTCTGTGGGTCCCTTTCAACTCAGAGTATTCTGTGATTATCCTCATTCTAGAAAACCATCCTCCTTTCTCCAGCTGTGTGTGGCAGTGAGCAGGGCTGATCCAGCCACAGCCATGTTAAGGCATGGCTGCCTCAAACCCTCATCCCAACCAGTGCAGCATCCAGTTCCTATTTCTCCTCTCCACTCTTTGGGACAACCCTTCTTCCATGAGCCCAACATGGTTCACCATTTGGTTATGATAATGAATTTATGATATTTATGATGGTGCCAAGCCTACCATAAGCTACAGCAGCACCTTGGAAAATAGTTCCTTTGGCTTAGCCAAGTAGCCATTTTATTTATGTCCCACTTAAACACCACAATGTTGAATGCTGTATTTAAATGGGATAACAAATCAATACTCAGTAGAGAACGTGTGAGAGGAGAGGAAACCAGAAATCTCTCTAGCTTTGCTCTCGAAACATAAATTTGGAGAAGCAGGAGGAAAAATGCCCATGAGACTAAGTAAAACTCATCTGAACACATTCACCACAATCCTTATCTCTGGGAAACAATTACTATTACAAATTCAATTAATTCTTACTGTGTGTTAAAATTAATAAAGTAGAAGGAAAGAATGATGGCATAGATGATTTTTGATCAAATTTGAATTTACTTGTTTGATTTGGGAATAAAAGCTTGATTTAAGTAGCTCCATTTTTAGAATCTAACATTATCTACTGGAATTTGAAGTAAATTGATAGGTATTAATTGTCAAAGTTTTGGATAATAGGACTTGTTTCTCCATACCCAAGAGACATAGAAGAGTTTAAAAGAGACCTATGATGTATCAGATCAAATTGCACTCTTATTTGGAGTAACAAACAAGTTGCTTCCCATTTTTCAAAGAATCATCATAGAACAGTTTGGGATGGAAGCAAAATTAAAGACCATCCAGCTCCAATCCCCTGCCATGGGACACCTTTCACTCAACCAGGTTACCTGAATCCCCTTCCAACCTGGCCTTGAACACTTCCAGGGCTGGGACACCCACAGCTTCTCTGGCAAACCTGTTGCAGTGCCTCACCACCCTCCAATAAAGAATTTATTTCCAATATCCAATCTAACTCTGCCCTTTTCCACTTGAAGCTGTTACATTTTATTCTATCACTGCATGTTCTTGCCCAAAGTCCCTCTCCAGCTCTCTTGTAGCTCCTTTGATGCCTCAGATTATTAACTTCTATATTTTTCAGATTCTGTTCTGCTTTAGTGTGTAAGTCTAGGCTTTATATTACGGGATGGTGAGCTCTCTTCACAGTGTAGGGAGACAAAACAATTCCTTCTCTATCTGGGAATCCAAGGACAGCCAATCCAGATCTCAGGCCCAAGAGCATAAACAATGGTGGACTGAAGAGAAAAACAAGAAGGATGGGACTTCATGGGCTAAAGCTGTAATTGGACAATTAACTCCAATATGCAAATGAACCAAAACTTATAAAAGTGTGAGACCCCATGACCTGTAGTCCATTTTGTGGCCATTTTGGATTGTGCTATCCAAGGTGGATCTGTTGAGGCCTCTTAATAAATCCCTACTTTATTCTTAAGCTCCGTCTAGTCTCTGTTCTAGGTCAGCCTTCACAAGGCATCACCTTTAGGTACTAGAAGGTGCTCTAAGGTCTCCCCAGAGCCTTTTCTCCAAGATGAATAGCCCCAGCTCTCCCAGCCTGTCTTCACAACATAGGTGCTCCAGTGCCTGGATCATCTTCATGACCCTTCCCTGGACTCCTCCAACTCCTCCCTTCCATGTCCTTCTCACACTGGTGGCCCCAGAGCTGCATGCAGCACTGCAGGTGGGGTCCCACACAGCTGGAGCAGAGAGGCAGAATCACCTCCCCTGACCTGCTCCCCACGCTGCCTGTGGTGCAGCCCAGGACTCGGATGACTTTCTGGGCTGCCAGCACACATTTCCAGGTCACGTCAACCTTCTCATTAATCACTCCTCCCACCTAAAGCACAGCAGAACACACAGCATGATTTGGAATGTCAAAGTCCTTCATGCTCACCCAGGGCCCGTGGCAGCTTGCTGTGCATGGGATCACGGAGTTACGAAAACCTTTCAGGAGCAGATTTACAGAGGACACGGAAAGCATCAAAAATGTTCACCCCTACTGAACCTGGATTTCTTACCTTTGAAGAAGCACTGCTGATCAATAACAAGGGTTCACAACAGGACCAAGAGGACACCTTTATGGTTATGATTGAATGTAGGCATTTACTGCCAAAATGTGTTAAAAATATTTTCACTGAGTAGATTTTTGTTTTGTACTAAGGCCATATATCAGTAAGGGAGCTCTCAGAATAAACATTTGATGCTGGCAGATTAATTCTCCATGAATAAATTAGCTCAGATTTATGGCCCTGGCATCACATGTGAGATTAGGCATCCACACAGTGTTGACAGGCTCATCAGAATTGTCTTGACAGTTTAAGTAACATCTTTTGTCAAACTTTGCACCTTTGCTCCCAACCCTTTTCCCTGAAGTCAGCAGGAAATTCCTACCATGAATGCCAACATTTTGCTTTGCTAGGGATTTTTCTGTGACTTTTTTTTCTATTTCTATTTGCTTTCATCTATAATTACTTATTTTGTTTTGCTTTTATATTATAATTTCTCCTCCTGGAATTAGTTTGTCCCAGTTACAAAACAGTGCAAAGTCGAGTAATTCTTATATTTTTTTCCATAATCAATATTTAATTATTTTTGCCTCAGATATTTACTTTATGATAAGAGTCTAGAAATTAAGTTTGCAAAAACTCCATCAACTATATCTTTTTTTTTTTTTTTTCTCAAAATCATTACAAATAGGAAGCATCTACTTCACAGTCAACACCAAAAGCTGCAACAAACTATCAAGGCAGTGTGACCTCATCCCCTCCAGGTAGGGATGTCACCCCAGTCCTGCCTAGGAAAAGCTGAGGGGTACTGAGGGTTCAAGGAAGCAACCTCACAACTTTTTAAGTCTGTTCTAGACTTTCTGACAGCTTTTTTGCTAGTATTACAATATAGAGTATCAGAGATGTTACATTCCTCTGATAATAGTGGAAGCATAAAGTCTGGCATGAAGCTTCTCAGGCCTTACCCAAAGCAATTCCTTGATATAATTTTAATAAGTTAAGTGTCTATATGATCTTACCAGATACTGGTTATTGAATTTCTTATCTGTTCTAGGAGGTCAGTTTTTACCAAGTACATTATTTATGACTTGTGTCACCACTCTATAAATTCTTTATGTAGACTCATAATTTAGGTACCAATCTGTGCCATCAATAACCATTTCTTGAAAATCCCTCTTTTTTCTCTGAAACACTAGTTTTTTTTCCTTTCTCTTAGAGAAAGGAAAACATTTCTTGAGCATCCCTTGCTTTTTCTCTGCCACATTAGTTTGTTTCCTTTCCCTTAGAGACAGAAGTGGAGTAGCTTATTGCTCATGCTAGAGAGAGATTTTGGTCAAGAGATCTCAAAATGCCCAGGTACCAATTTATTCCTGCTGTCTTATTTGTTAGTCTGTGCAATTTACAATAAGTTTATTGTTTTACAGTCACAAGTGAAAGTTCCTGTCAAGCTGCAGTCTCTCATCTTGTTAATCAATGCAACTCATGCTGACTCTTCATGGGAGTCAACCATTACCAGAAAGTGGATTATTATCCAAGTTTCAGCTCTGGATTACTGACCTAATTATTCCATTCAGCACATGTAACTCTGAGGGACAGATAATGTTGTAGAATTGTTGAATTCTACAGTAATTTCTGTTCAAATAATTTCTGTTGTAATACCACAGGAGTGCCAGACCAAGGGGTCTGTGTGTTAATAATCATTGCACTCTGTTACAGGAACATTTGCACAATTTTACCATGATGATCTGCTAGTATCAGGAAGGAGACAAATTCATATTTCTTTATAAAAAGTTCTGATTGTAGAGGGTGTAGATAGCCCCATTTCCTAACTTGCTTAAGAAAATTCATGGAGTCAGGGTTTTCCCTAATTTTTCATTGGCACAATTATTTTATAGTTGCAGAGGTAAAACAAAGGCAATCCTGATTTAGACAACATGTACTGATTAAGACAAAATCACCATTAAAGATGAAGAATCTCTTTTTGAACAGACTCCTCAGCACAGACTCTTTCTAAGCACATTCTTGGAGTAAAATATAGATGCAAAACCAAGTTGCATATTCAGTTACAATTCCTTGAAATTACCACCTTATGTTTATCCAAACCCAAAACTCCATTAATAACAATAAATTTACATGTTCATTGTCCCTGAGTTTGTCTAGAGAAATAAAATACTTCAGTAAGAGATTTTAAAGTAGTGTTTTAACTGTGTTAATCAAATGTTTGCTTCTTTCTCAATATGCTGTTCTAAAAGAGAGTCTTGATAATAGAAATGAGGTTTACCACTGAGAGATCTAACCATTAGAAAACTGAGTATGTGATTGTTGCTTTTTTTTCAGATGTTCCCTCTCATATAAAAATGCTGAAATCCAACCCCAGAACAATGCACTTTAGAAAGGCATCTGTACAGAGTAACATTGAGCATCTCTTCCATGTCATATTCTCCAGAAAATAAAAACTCCTTGTGCTAGATTCCTGTCAGAAGCTGCTTTTAACAGAGCTGACACATAAGTTGTGGCATTATCTATTGGTTCCCTGGGTTGCAATAGGGAGGGAGAATTAAAGCTCCCATCAGTTAAGGTTTGCCTCCCATTTCAAAGATTTAAAGTGATATTTGCAGTTTTCTTTATTGCTAAGGGATCTATTATTTGGAAATAGTATCACTAAACGAGATGGATCCTTTGTGGTGAGAGTCACTGGCATGGAACAGCTTTGCACTTAAGATACCAAAGGAACCCTGCTCAATTAAGTACAGCCCTAATTGTTAACGTTTATAATTTTTACTACAGCCATACATATGAGGTCTCACTAATCTCATGATTTCACTGACATTTCATAGAAAAGAATGAGGAACTGTCCCTTTTCCCACAGCAGAGTTTTCTTATGCCCAGCTGTACGTGGGCCAATATCGATATGCATTTTATTATCTGCATTGGAGTGGAGTCCTGAAGCAATAAATACCACTGCAATACACCTGTCTAAAAAAACCCCACTTTTATTCCTCTGCCACTGCGTGGGAACAGGGATATAGAGGTTAATGACAATGTCTTGGGTTTTTTCCTGTAGTGATGATTTAAACTGGAGTGAAGGAACCAGCGTTTTCTGGGCTGGTGACTAAATGCCACACCTAACACACCCTCCCTTTCAGTAAAACAATTTTTTTATTTAGAGCTGCCAGCAATAAGTGCTGTGATCCCCCAGGGGTATGGGCAGTGTGTGGTCATTGAGAGCCATAAGCTGCCCTAGAAGAAAGCAAATGTGGCAGGTCAGGCATTACCCCCCAGGTCACTGGGAATAGCTGTCAGAACTGGAAATCAGGCTTAGTATTTCTTGCTTTGCAGTCTCATCCCAGAATCAGCCCTGATCCTGCTGCACGTTTCATGGCATGTGCTGCCAGCAGGGCTGCAGAAGGTGTCATGACAGTCTGAATTAAAACAGAATGCTGCAATTTTTTATTGGGACACCTCAGTGATTGTCTTCATTTCACTTAACACGTACAGGTCTATTTTCCAACTTCCTTCTTTTGTCTGCTATCCCTGTGGAGAGGATGCTCTCCATGAAATTAGATGCAATTAATATTATTGTCAACATTAGCAACATTTTTACATCTTAACATGAAACCCCAGCAACACATAGTGAAAACTAAAATGTTAGAGATACTGCTGCAGTGAACAAAGAGAAAACCCCTGTATTACCAGAAAACCAGGAGCAATTCTACTTGAGATAATCTTCATATTACCAGATGGGAAGGTGGATCAGACAGAGATGGGGAAAGTAATGAGATATCCAATGAGGACAGCTTCTCTCTCCTCTGAGGAACATTTACCTGCTGTGCAGTCCTCCCAGTGTCTCCACTCCAGCAACAAGCAACAGGAAAAGCTGCAGAGTCTTTCAGACACCTCAGAAAATAAAAACAATTGTGGAAGCAAATACATGAGGAGCCTTTGACCGTTCACAGAAACACTTGCATCACTGCCTGGATTTCCACCACTGTAAAGTAATGCACTGTGAACTCCAGCTCTCTCTACCTCTGCTTCTCATCTCCTGCCTCCAGGCTTCACTTCACACCTGCTTCATTGTTTTACTTTTAGCTGAGTCCCAGCTGAACAAGCAGAACCACAGTAAAATGTCCCAGAAGCTCTTATGAAAGGGCACTGCCCTGCTCTGTGCACAAAGACTGCCTCTGTGTTTGTATGAAGTCTGAAATGAGGACTCCTGACCTTTTTCCCACTAAGCTACCTCAGACCACACACTTTTAGGGTAAGAGCTGCCTATTCTAGGTCTCTGCAGTGTCTGAGATACCAGGGAGCTCTCCTTGGTTACTTGGCAATAAAAGCAACTTTATTACTTACTAACAAATGAAACAGATAATAATGAAGTTCTTCCCCAGAGAAAAAATATCTGTTAAATCTACAAGGAAAAAAAACGAACAACCTCATTTTAATATCTTTGTAAATAGAAAGACCTCCTTAATCAGCATGAAGCTTAAATGAGGTACTTGCTTAGCAGGGACACCTACACAGGAACAGATTTTCAGCAATTTATCTGAGATGGCCCTCTGCTCTGGATAATTTCCATGCTGGAGGCTGAGGAGTAGGACATTACAGGTACTAAAAGGAACTGGTGTCCTCTATATTACAAGCTGTGACATTCAGATCAATTTTCACAATGTATCACATCTCAATACAGCTGCATTTGGGCTTCAAAGCCAACCCATTTCAGTACTCAGCTGCACGGGAAAATTAACTGCTGTGGCTATAAAGCAGAAGAAAATACATGGCTATGGATAAATTGATATTGTTCTACTGCATGCACTCTAATCTTAAATAAAATAACTTTTATTTTGAAATAATATTTACTATGAAATTAAGACCTCTATAGCAATGGAAGTATAATTAATTTTTTCTAGTCATATTGCTTTTCATAGTGGAAAATGGAAATTCTTGCAGCATTGATTATTACCCTGCATTGCTACAGTGATCGATTAACCATTGATGTGTGTGTCAGCATTCACCTTGGCTGGTGCCACACTGCTCATTCATTTGGCAGCTTCTGCTTTTTACCACATTTTATTTTCAGCCTTCCTCCATAAAAGATTTCAATCTTAAGGGCTTTGGCTACATGGTCACTGTCCACAAAGGAAAACTAGGACACTGCATCACTCCAGAAAATGAAATGTTTATTATGGATGGGAATTATTTGATTAAATGTAGATGCTTCTGACTATCTGATTTCTGAGCTGACCATCCTCATCTGGTTTGATAGCCAACAGCCCTCACGTGAGGCTGGATTCCTCTCCTCCTAATGTAGATATCTAAAACAGGTCAGAGGAATTGTACCCTAAACATGCCACTCACTATCAAGGAAGTCCAGAATAAGCAGCAGAAATCCACACTGTAGAGGACTTGTTTTTATGTGTCTTGCTCATATCACCTCTTTGGTGGCTCAGTTTCATTCCTGAATATCTGTCATGAAGGTATTTATTCTCCTTTGAAAAGCAATTTTTATCTCTGTGAACAAGAAACACCACAGAAGTTTGATTCTTTTAAGAAATTATCTTTTCTGTTTTACTAAATGGGCTAATTTTTTTTAATCTCATTAAAATAAATAAATTTATTTAAATCTAAATGGAATTCCTCACAGGAATTATTTAAATTATATTCATAAATTGTTAGTTTGGTGATCCTTTGCCCACAGCACATTTAAGTTGTTTCTCACATGTAATCACCATAGTGTAAGAATTGAGTAACTCCTGTTGAAATGGAACAAAGTTCAAAACCAGACCTGAATTACTGAAATCACAAATGGAAGCTTGATGGCATTTTAGTAACTTCTGATGTAAAAAGAAAATCCAGGTTTATGTTTCTGCCCTAAACTCTGCAGCTTGTAATGAAAATGGGAACCAGGTTTGAGAAGTCTAGTTCATAAAGATTACAGAAATAAGTTGTCACTCATCCTGCTGGGGACAGGCTTTTATTAGACAAAGACAGTGTCACACACCCAGGAGACCTCTGCCAGAGAGCCCCAGGAATATTCCTTTAATTTATATTTGAGATGACAGGCTGGTATTTCTGCACCACCCTGAGCAGAAGCACCTGCTTTACCCACTCTGGGATCAGTCACTGCCTCTCTGTGCCCCTCCATCTTCCAGCACTCTTAAATCACCAAGAGTAACTGCATTTGACATCTCTGAACTCTTCCAAGGAATATCTGAAAAGCCAGTTGATTAAAGTGGCTCTAGAACTTCAGTACAAAGCATTATTTAATCAGCCCCCAAAAGAAAAAAAAAAAATATAGAGCAAAGGAGGACAGTAGTAAAAAAATCCTGTTTCATTCACCTTGTTTAGTCTTTTTTAAGTTCCCCTCAGTTTAGGTAAATAATTTCAGGTTAAAATAGCAGTGTCCTACTTCCAAAATGCCCTCTCTACATCATTCTTATGAATTTGCTTGTCATTTTTCACTCAAATCCATCCCAGCCTCTCCTAGGTCAAGAGGACCTTGACACTAATTCCAAAAAACCACGTGATTACAGCTTAACTATGGAACAGGTCTGGCCACACAGAGAATCACTACATAATATTGAGTAAGGTTTATATCTACCCCTGTGGAAACTACAGTAATTGTTCTCTGCAAACAAGCTCTGTGTTTTCTCCTTCCCTGCCATTTCTCAGCATTGCCTGTGCAGCTGTGGCAATCCAGGACTGAGCCCAAGAAATCCATCCTGAGCTTTGGAATTTGTTACTTTGTTCCAGGTGTCTCCTTTATTCCAGCCTCCCTCACAAGTTGTCCTATCTCAATTTATACTTTCAGGAAGTTGTGAAACAAGAGTACTGACATTTCCCAGTTAGAAGAGACATCTTCAAAGCTAGTACTGGTTTGCCAGAATTTATTTTTCTGGAAAAAATCAGATCCTCATTCACTCTTTTCTTTTTTTCCTCTTTAGAGATCTGCAGCACTGAATAACTTAATACCTGAACTATAAACAAAGCCCTTGAGCCCAAAGAAAGAAAAACTAAACTTCTGATAGTCCTAAAAATCACAATGAGAGAATACCACTTAACCTTTAGTTTTGACTGCACCTGGGAAATTCCATCACCTCGGGGCCATTACAGCTGTGCCTATTAGACCTGCTCTCAGCAGGGTTACTCAGGATGGAGGACTAAAACACTGGTGTCAGCTGATAGTTCATCACTTGCAGATGAACAAGTGGGACACTTTTAGATTTCCCAGTGGAGGATAGGCCCTTAAGGCTGCTTTGTGCCTTATCAGGAAGGAAGTGGAACAAAAAAAAAAAAACCAAAAACTAAAAGCACTTTGCTTTGACATCTACCTTCAGTGATACAGCACTTTACTCCCCAGCAGGAGGCTCAACCTTGTAAAACAGATTGCACTGTAAAAAAATTCAACTGTCACTTGAAAATGCTGAAAATTAGACAAAAATGCTGTGTTAAAGAAATTATGTATTTCTTTAGCATTGTTTGTACATCAAACTTAAGTTAATCTCATCAGTCAGCTGGCTGAGAAATGAAAAGCTGGTTTTGAAATACTGAAATGGCTTCATTTGGAGATGGATTTAATGGACCAAAAAAGAATCCATGTACACACATCCCTAGAAATCAATATTTAAACTTTTCAAGAGAAAAGAAAGTAATTCTCAATATTTTCTATTTATGAAAGCAGATCTTGATACTAACACACCAAATGGAAGTAATTATTACTCATTTTGGTAATAGGCAGAATGACATGATTATTTTTTGATAAGTTTTAGGGAAGGGAAGGAAGGAAAAGGAAAAGGAAAAGGAAAAGGAAAAGGAAAAGGAAAAAGGAAAAGGAAAAGGAAAAGGAAAAGGAAAAGGAAAAGGAAAAGGAAAAGGAAAAAGGAAAAGGAAAAAGGAAAAAGGAAAAAGGAAAAAGGAAAAAGGAAAAAGGAAAGGGAAAGAAATATTTTCAAGAAATTAGGACCAGACATGAAGAATAGTTCATCCACCACTGTATTAATGAAACACAATTCAAAATAACAATTTACATCCAGATTACTATTTTCAGGCTGGTAGATTTCTTCTTAGACACAAATTTTCTTACTTCTTATCTGCCTTCATACTGATAATTTCCCATGTCCTTTTGAATTCTTTATCTGACACCCTAGACATTTTGGGGACTAATTTTTTCTACCAGTTAGATTGCAAATCTTAAGTTACAGGGTTTTTTGGGTCAATTACTGTTAGCTTCATTTTGCTCTGAGCACCATGGGACTGCTCTGTAACTTAGGCCTCACAGGCATTCAAGTCAGACTCAGTCATTCATAATTAAGGATAGTGATTATATCATGTCCCAAATCTCACAATATCTTTTCCTTAGCTGTTAGTCAGGCTCACCAGTTAGGAGAATTTTCCTGTACTCAAAACAAGAACTCTCCCAGCAGATTCCAACATAATGGGCAGATCCTAAAATTCTGCAGCTCTGGCACCTTTTGCTTTGTGATGGAGAATATCTTCCACCACTATGCTGGAAAACATGTCAATCCCTCCAGAGCAAGCAGTGGAAATGAGCAAGGTCAAAGAATGGAACAAATCCCACAATCAAAACACAAAAGGGGCAAGTGGGGAACTAGATAGACTCGAGATCTTTATCCATAATACTGGGGACAGGTTGGAGGAAGTAGAGGAAGGAATTCTTGTGTGTAGCCATCAATGAATAAAGATTCATGGGGAATTGGACTTGGGGAAGAGAAATTACTTAGTAACATACAGTCCCATTTTCCCAGAAAACACTGGAAAAGCGGCTTGCTTTTGTTTTAACAAAAGTAGGATGTGATTTTTGGGATAGGTCAGACAAAGACAGATTAATTCTCCACCCCCATAAACCCTTTCCCAGTCTTCATCCTTAAATATTGTTGAGTGGCTCTCCTTATTCCCACTCCCTGGAAAAGCCTTCAGACAAAGAGAAACTTCTAACATGTAAATTTAAACCAACTTCACATCCTTTCCATCAAAAATAGTCCTGAATGTAAAAAGCTTGGTGATAACTTATAATGTTGTGTAGCATTGAAATGTCTGATTTATAATTTTTTTTCTTTTACTTGTTACTCTTTGAAAATTAATTATCTTTAAAACACTACAAATACATGAATGTGTACTTCAGCTGGCACCTTCTTTTTCTCTCAGATGTGACAGCAGGAAGAAGGTGATGGCAGCACCTCTTGTGATGGGACACATGAGGACCTCACTTTGTTCTGTGTTTTACTGTGCTGGATGCTCTACAAACCATTGTCAGACTCATAAAAACTGCCAACATGAATGAACACTTTGGCCCTTTGGGGATGCTTAGCACTAGGCAAGCAATGGAACATCACAGCACATACTTATTTCACCTCCTCACGGATGCAGATTATGGGAACTTGGCAGAGAATAAACTTCTTCAAAATTCATGAAGTGATTACATGAGACCATGGTCTACCATGTGTTCAGATGGTCTTGGCTTAGAAGCAAATTAACCTGTGGTTAACTTGGGGAGGAGGGGGTGTTGTTTGTTTTTGTTTTTTCTGAGTACACACAGCTAACAAAACCAGCCACCTTTTTGCCCCGAACCTCACACTCCACAGAGCTCTGGCATTGCTTTCCTGTAAAACT
The DNA here is from genome assembly GCA_013400575.1 of Peucedramus taeniatus. Taxonomy (NCBI): domain Eukaryota; kingdom Metazoa; phylum Chordata; class Aves; order Passeriformes; family Fringillidae; genus Peucedramus; species Peucedramus taeniatus. Next base: position 16,316 of record WBNO01028049.1, read on the forward strand.
GGAGGTGGGCTGAAAGAAAATTTACATCCTAGAATGGAAATCAAATCAAATGCATCAGAGTTAGAAGACCTAACATCAGTGAATAAGCTGCACTGATCTTATAAACCTGTCCTGTGGGCAAACTCTGCTCTACTTTCAGAAGTCTGTTGTGAAAGTACTGAATGTGGGAATTTCGAAACAAACCACAAGACTTGTGCCCTTATTTGCATGTTAATCCCTTCAATGCTTTTCCATGTCACAGCTGTTTCACAGCTGGTAGATATTAGTGTCTACCCTGACTTCAAAGTGAAAGTTCAAGGCCTTTGCTAAAGTGATCACAGGACTCTACCTTAGTGAATTACACTTTCTTTCCCCACAGTTAAGTTCTTTGGCTACACACTTTGAAACACAGTGCCAAAAATAGGCACTGGATGCAGATCTCTGATAAATCACACCAAATTCTGTCATGGTGAAATAAAATAAAATGTTATTATATTATAACATTTAAAAATATTTAATATTATTAAATAATATAATTAATATAATTAAATAATATTATGAATATTTATAACTTATTATAACACTTAATAAAATGTTATTAAAATGAAATAAAATAAATGTTCTCTGAACATGACACAAATAATGTTCAAAGCTCAGAAATGCACATGAAATCACATTTATTATTAGCCTTCTGATTACAGGCAAAAAGCAGGAATCTTTTGTTACATAACCTACTGGAAGAGGCCCAGTTTGCCTGTTGTTCCTTGAACAAGCAGGCAATAACTATGGGAGAAATGTCAGAGTGCTGTGCTTCCCTTCTGCTCTCTCTCTCTGTTCTCACTTGCTCTGGGAAGCCTGGCTTGGATATCTCAAGGGCCCTGGCCTCCCACTCACAGTAGCAGCTCCAGAACCTTAGGTGAGGATGCTGCTGTGCCTTAATAACCTCAGAGGGCAGCATTCTTCTGGTTTTCAAGTCCCCAGGGTTTCATTAGAGGATCAGCTAAATCAGGCTTGTATAGTCTGTCATTAACTGCAGAATTTAATTACGCTGATTTGCATTTAGGAAAGACTGAAGCTTGCTGAGTTGTTGCTGCTATCATGCTGTGTTTATCTTTTACTCTGTTTTCTAAGGTTTTTTTTTTTTTTGTTACAGTGCATAAAGGTCAGGGGGACAAACACTCTCAGTGCAAAGCCACTCCTAAAGACACAGTCACACTGGGGACTTGGGTAAATGCTTACTGGTAAGGGAGCAGACTCAATAGCAGCACTGGGGTGTACCTATCTCACACATCAGAACAGCCATCAGCAGCTTGGTATAATCAAAAGAAATTATGAGAAGAGCAAGATGATCCATTGAGACTCTGAAATGCGCCCACGGGACATACATTTGCAAACTGCTTATTTAAAACATATGAGCTCCCTATACCCAGAATGTCATTGAGAAAATGCCTGCTGACTTCAACAAGAGCTCTGCTAAGCTTGACACTTTTGGTAATCGCATCTGTGTCACTGAATTGCTGATCAAGCTTTTTGCTCTCTTTTAACTACATCACCCTGAATGAAGAATTGATAAAAAACATCCCAGATTGTTGTCTCACTGTTGGAGTTTCAGTGATCTTGCCTGCAGTATTAACATGGTTTATGTTCTGAGTGTTGACAAAAAGAAGTTTGATTTCCTTCAGTTCTTGCAGAGTGGAGAATAGGAACTGTACTTCTGTAGCTGAAAGTCTTTTCTCCCATCTTTCAGGGTCTCTACTGCGCTGAGCTCCTACTTCAGGTCTCTCTACAACACCACAGGTCTAAGAAGCCCTGTGAAAAACTCTTTCTATTCTCATTCTAAACACAGCCAAACACAATCACTCTGTGCCAAAAGAAAAAGACTGCAGCTGGTAGGGAAATTAAATTTACTTCAGATCACCTAGTAATGCATTATAACATAAATGATGGAGAGATAACAATCAAGATATGCATAAAAGTGTATCAGAGAGCACTTTAAAAGTTTAAGTCTTTATCTAAAAAGCAAAAAATCCACCTAGTCACTATGTTCTTTTTTCTTTTTGACTGGTGGATGGATTAATAAGAAAAGCAATGTGTTAACAGTGCTAATATGACATTTACTCTGTACTATTCGTTTATCTCACAAGTCTTTTGAATCCCAGTAAATGCTACACCTTTAGCCATTTTTTTAAATAGAAAATTGTAATTCCAAAACCCAAGACATTCAAGACAGATCATAATTTTTTCTCCAGTGCAACCTGGCCCTTACTGGGCCTTACTGCCCAAAAATGCAGAGATCTTTCACCAAGAATCTTTAATGTGTCTTCTCAAATGCTGGAAAAATGAAAGCTTCCTAGAGAAATCACTCTTGTAATTCTTGCTTTCACACCATCAGAGTATAAAACATTGTATATTAGAACATAAAAAGAATTATGCTTCATATTTTTTTTAACATTTTCATCTATTTTTCATTATAATTTCTCAACTGAGCCTGCATTGAAAAGCTCAAACAAAAATCCAGAATGTCTAAATTGCTTCCCTATCTTTGCACCCAGGCTAAACCCATGCTCAAAAATATTTCAATGTTTCCAATTAACAAGATATGAGGTTTACTGCAGAGGCTGACAGAAATTTTAAGATATGAAAAATTTGTGGAAATTTTTTTACTGTCTCTGAAATTGCTTTCAAGTACCTGGAATGCATTGCTAAGCACTGTGCAGACATGATGCTGTTTAGACTATTAGATTTCAATTTACATCACAGAAAAATGCATTTGTGAAGTATTTATATACACAAAGAAGAATAATGTTAACTGCACAGTGGAGATGTTATCACTTTCAGCCACTGAGTGCCTCAACTACAAATTAGAGGATAATTAATTTAAAATAGTCCTGTACTAAAACACAGAATAGAGTAGTTAAAAGAAAAAGCTGTAATAGTTCCCAAGGTAGAATTTTCTTTATAGAAAGGACATGAACGTTACATCAATTTGCTTAACAATGAAAGTTTAGAATGGGTTGTAGAGTAGGGTTTATCTTACACAATAAAGAGCCTTAAGCAAGATCTAGAGGCACAGCTTGACATTAATCCCAAATTTGTCTTAGCCCAACCTTGAGGTCCTCTTTCACCAGCTCTCTATTGAATGGATTGCAGACACACAAAAGTGAAGCTTGTAGCTCATTTTTACAGGGCTACAAGCAATCAAAAATTATTTGATACATGCTTTGTGGCAAACACAAGCAGCTGTGGGAGACCCACAATCCCAGAAGCTGGGAAAGGGCAGGACTGGACCAGTGCAGCTCCCAGCACTCGCTGCATCACCCTGTGTAAGACCTGGCCAGAAAACACTCACCCACATGAGCATCCCTGCACATGACACAGTCCCCAGGGAGTTCCAAGTACTAAACACAGATGCAAGTTGCTCACGGACTTAAACATTTACAGGTTCAAAGCCTTGACTTCCACCTAGGACTCAGATGAGGGAAATTATGGCTGCTCATGGCCAAACTGTTTCAATTGCATATTTGGCTTTCCAGCAAGCATTTTTTTTCTCACGGAATAGACCTTATTTTAATATGTGCATATAATGCGTTTTTCCTTTCTAATTTTTTCTTTATATATCTATGTAGAAACACACAGTGTAGTTGGCAACTAAAATCATGAGATAACCTTTTACATGGAGAGAATTTCATTCTTCTCAAGCACTTAAGAAGATACACATTTTTGTGATGTCTTTTCCTCCCACCCCGTTTACTGAGATCTTGACAAAAATTTATTGTAGGTTTTTAACTTCAAGTTGTTGAATTTTTTTAGCATATTCACATATGTCTGTAACCTCAGTCCACACACTTGGAAAAAATGAATTCACTGTAGTGAATAATATATATGGATTAAACAAAGTTCTTCATTCTTGAAGTATACTTCATGTTTTCTAAAGCCAAGCTGGCAGAACCCTCATATCTCAGGTAATTGTGGTCTTTGCATCTGCTTTCCATTATTCTTCAGAAATTCTGGGACAACAAAACAGATATTTTCTGCGCTATTTCAATGACACTCAAGAGAAACGGTCATTCATTCTAGATATTTTCAAATGTCTAGGCAAGTTCTTACAGTTATTAAGTTATTTTTCATGTTTCAAAACATTATTTTAAATGTAAAAAATGCTATTTTCATTTTAAAACTAGTAAGAGAATTAGTGGCAGAAGATTTCTTTACAGTGGCAAAGTGTTAGAAGGACCCTAAAAATCATCTTGTTCCAATCCCCCTGCCATGGGAAGGGACATCTTCCATTAGACCAAGTTGCTCAGAGCTCCATCCAACCCTCCCTTTGAGCATTCCCAGGGGTGGGTCATCCACAGATTCTCTGGGAAACCAGTTCCAGTGCCTCACCACCCTCACAGTAAAGAATTTCTTTCCAATATCCAATCTAAACCTGTGTTTTTCCAGTTTAAATCCTTTACCTCTTTTCTCACCACCACATGCCTTTGTCAAAAGTCTCTCTCCAGGTATCACACAGCCCTGGCACTGGAAGGAACTCAAAGGTCTGTCCAGAGCCTTCTCTTCTCCAATATAAACAATTCGAACTCTGTCAGCCTGTCTTCTCAAGAGTGGTACTCCAGCCCTCTGAGCATCTGTAAAAAAGGCTTTAAAATGACTTTAATAAAAGGCAAGCAATTTCAATTAACTGGGAAAAAAAAAAAAAAAAGTTAACAGCCTGCTTCTTCTGCCTGTTATAAAGCTTCTATCTGTAAGCTACTTCCTTCAAACAAATCCTTACAGAGCCAGGACTCAAATTTGCAGAATGATTGTATCATTCAGAATGATATTAATTCTAAAGAAAAATCGGGAGTTCTGAATTATTAAGGAAGAATGTCATTGAAGTTTTCATTGAACATCCATATCCTGAAGCCATATAAATGTCACAAAAAGCCACAGCGCTTTGGCTCTGATTCAGGGCAATTCTTCACCAGTCAATCAAACTACCTCTGTATTTAAAGCTAAGCATGTGCACAGTATTTCCTGCTAAATCAGGCCTCAGATTCCCACTTCACTTTCTGAATCTGTGACTAACATGCTTCTAAGCAGAACTGAGGGTCTTAAATTCCACAGAAGATACTTATAGACCTCAACAGAACCTGCTTTGTCTATACAGAGGGAAAAACTACTACATACTGACCTAGGAATTTCACAGTCCATTTGCTGTTCCATGTCAATTCCCCCAGTGAACAGTTGGTGCCCTTGTTCATTGTAAGTTTAAACACTTTCAAAGTATATTATCAAACAGCAAATAAAGGTTTCTTTGATAAAGGCTAAAGAGCTGTTTACCCTGAGATTCTTGGAATGCTATATGTAAATTTACTTTGTAGATGGACAAGTTACGCCACATTAAGAATCTGCAAAGATAGACCCTTATGGAATTAAAAGCCTTTAATTTAATTTAGCTTAATCCACTTCACGAGTAAAATAAACAAATTGAAATGAAGGCTACTTTAATTCTGAATGAGAGTTCTGTGTGGCTTAAATAGCCAACTGAAAACTTTTTAGTTAATTCATAGAATCATAGAATGGCTTGGGGTGGAAGGAACCTTAAAGATCATCTCATTCCAACCTTCCTGCTATGTGCAGGGACACTTTGCACTAGACCAGATTGCTCAGAAATCCATCCAACCCTTCCTTGAACAGTTCCAGGGATAGAGAATCCACAACTTCTCAGATGAACTTTGCTGAAGATCCCCGCAAAGATGGTCTCTGGCAGTAGAAAAACAGAAATAAGAAGAGGCAGGTGATCTTGTATAAATGTTCCTTCTTGTTTGCAACACATTAACAAGGAACAAGGCAGAGAATAGTAGTGTTGTGTTTTCATCCTGGCTCCTGCATGCCTAATTGTGGCCACATTTTAAGAAGATGCCATTCTCGTGATACTTTTGGAGCAAGACTTTGTACAGTTCTTTGCACACAGCATTTCATTACAAACAAATGAATCAGTGCCAAATGAATCACCGTGTGCTGACTCTCGAGAAGAGTTCTGTGGGATAAAAACCAGGGAGTGGGGCAGGCACTGGCCCGGCAACATGCTGAGGACAGGCTCAGCCTTCCTCGCTGCCAGCGGTGGGCAGCGCCCAGCACCGCGGACAGTGCCCCAGCATCGCGGACAGCGCTCCAGCACCGCGGACAGCGCCCAGCACCGCGGACAGCGCCCCAGCACCGCGGACAGCGCCCCAGCACCGCGGACAGCGCCCCAGCACCGCGGACAGCNGCAACATGCTGAGGACAGGCTCAGCCTTCCTCGCTGCCAGCGGTGGGCAGCGCTCAGCACAGCGGACAGCGCCCCGGCACCGCGGACAGCGCTCCAGCACCGCGGACAGCGCCCCAGCACCGCGGACAGCGCCCCGGCACCGCGGACAGCGCCCCGGCACCGCGGACAGCGCCCCGGCACCGCGGACAGCGCCCGATCCTGCACTGTCTGCTCCCTCCCACAAGATTTTAAGCCTTGCCAAATGACCGTCCAAAGAAATGCCTTTGAATTCAGATTCAGTGGGGAAGGTAGCACAGCACAGGTCGTTCTGAAACACAGTGTTTAGGCTGGGCTTTTCCAGGCCACTTGGAGGATTATTCTATTTCCGGAGAACCAGGCATTCAAATCTCATCAATCATCTTGGAAAACGTTCGACTAAGCAGCAACTGTTATCCTTTAAAAAGGATGCTCATCCTTCAAAGCTCATCACTCAAAGCTCACTTAAGTAATGAGTTGATTCTGTGATTCCAAATGTCCAAGGCCTGAAGGGAACCACAATTACACTACAGCCTTGGGTTTCTTCCTTGCTTCTGTAAGTAAAGGCTGAGGAGGAATTATTGTAATATTTGACTTGGATGTAGAAACACCTTCTTAGTGCATGCTGCTGTCAGTTAAATATACTCAGGATTAGGTGGCTTTATTCTTAATTTCCAAAGGCATTGTTTGTGCATGTGTGGTGGATACAAATACTACGTGTCTCCACAAAAACAGGCAGCAAACCTGCTTTTGTACAGGAGCAGAGTGCTGTCATCTTGCTGAGCTGGACTTGAAATGGACAAGAAGAGCAGTGAAAGAGTGCAAAGAGTCAGTATTTTTTATAGCATTTGTCATCCAGGGATCTCTAAATGCTTTTTAAGTTACCCCTCAGCAAGCTGAACAATACTCCCATGTGACAGACAAACGTTAAGTTGCCCACTTTACAAATGGCTGAACACAGATACAATGAGGCCCATTAGAGAAAATTTGCAGAAATAGAGATTTTTTTTCACTAACGTAGCTGCAAAGCCCTACCACCAATATGTTACAAAGAGCCATATACCTGATTCTTCAAAGCCAGATCAAACTGCATCAGCAGTAACTGCAGACTGAACCAAGAGAGCACATCTACCCTCAGTGTTGGTCCAGAATACCCTCAGCTCCAAAAGAGGCAGAATAGATACCCCCTCCACATTTGTCTGACAGGCAAGCAGTCAGCTTTGACATATACAAAAAGAAGAAAGGACATGTTACTGTCATCTCAGATAGGTATATAGAAAATTGAGATTCAGAAAGACATGCTAAGATGAAAAAAAAAAATTGAAAACAGCATATTGCCTTCTACTGCTTTTACTATCTCAAAAAATCAAGACACAACATTAATTTTGTTCAAGTTTGCAAGTCTATAACAGTAAAGCCTGTAGTAGCTATTTTGGCACAAGTCTTAATACTTCACCTTTAGGCAGGTTTGAAAAATCAATATACTGTGAATTTCCACTAGAGACAGTAATTAAAAAAAAAAAAAAAAAAAAAANAAACAACAAACCAATACCCAAGCCTTCAAATAAAGTGATTCTTTTATATAATCTGCCCAATGACTGTCTGAAGTTTAATTGCTCTAACTTTTAGCAATGAATAATAGCCACCTGTAAAACAATCTGATTAGAGAGCACAGGTTCCATTTATTATAATTAAAAATCTTGTTCAATGCCTTTCACTTCATTGGTAATTTGGTCGGAAAATTCAGAGTCATTTATGAAAGTGATAATCAGGTTCACTTATAGATCACACCAACATACTCACAGCCCCATGAGTCTCTGCTGTGCAGTGCTGGGGCAGAAACAAAAAAATCTAAAGGAAACAAAAACCTTCTCTGCAACAAAACCATCCTTTAGTTTATTTGGGTCAGTCCATTAATAGCCAGGAATTCTTGTCATTACAACAGAGAAGACTGCAAACAGCATGGCTAGAAATACAAAGTCCTTATGAACTGCAGTTTTGCAATGAAGTATCAGTTCTGATTTTTAAAAAAGCCCCATCACCTCAGACTTGATAGCAGTTGGCATCCAAATTTCGTGATAGAGTGTACAGAAATATGCATCTACATTGCCAACAGCTAAATCCAGTGCTTTGGATTCAATATTTATCAATTGCATTTTACAAAAAATATGTACTGAAGTGCTCCTGGCCAGATTGCTGAGTGAAAAAAAAAAATTAAAAAAAAAAAAAAAGGAAAAAAAAAAAACAAAAACAACCCAGCATGAAATAGGAACACCACAGTCATCCAAATTCTCTCCTTGTGAAGTTCAAAAGACTGTCTGCCCCTCCCAGCAAAATAAACCTATGACCTACATATACCATAGCACTGTAATGGTACAGAGAGATAAACCATGAGGAGGGCATGACTTTCATCCCATGGTACATTTGTGATCACAGAAAAGGCCTGAAGAAAGGAGAGTGTGGAAGCTAGATCTTCCATGCTGGGGCAAAAAACAAGGTTGGGACTACAACTAAAAACTTTGTTACTGATGCTTTCATAGAGTTATGATAGACGATGATTTAGAAGCACACAGTCCATGTAAGGAGCAACAACACTGCAAGAACTGAAACCATATTTAAACCACTAATCCTTTGCATATTAGCTCCAAAGAATTGATTGAGTGCTATGCTTCAGTATTTTTCTCTTTTTTTCTTTTACTTCCTTCTGAGGGAGCTCACATGACACAAAGCATAACCTTTGAAGGGTCTCCTTTATGAAAGAACAGCAAATGTCCTGGCCAGCTTTCATGCACAATTTTTTTGGGGGTCAGTTGGTACCATTCTTGTAGATTTTTGATGGCTACCGCAGGACACTGGGATCTCTTACCACAAACACACACCACACCCCACCACCCAGGCAAATCTGCTATGGAATAAGGATTACCCTAAGAGATAGCATTTCTCTAGGAGCTGTTTGCCTAAAGCCAACACACACATCTCAGAAGATTTAACAAGGCAGACAAGGACAGAACAAACTGTATTTAGAAAGAGTGAACAGAGTGGGGACTGTGATCAAGGTCAAGTTTAAATGTAGTCAGGGCATGACAGCAGCTCTGGTAGATCTATCCAAGCAGGTCTGGGATGATATTAGATTAGCCATAGGAACATGGTGCTCAGAGCAGCTGCCTGACCCAGATTCACTGCCAGTGATTACTTGAAAACAGGATAAACAGTGCCTTCATGTACTGTGGTTTCACCTTGGGCACCATTTCCCTCTCTGTGCTCATCTTAAAAGACACAATTCTATATGACATGCATGGAGAACCAAGATCTAAATGGGTGGTACCAGCACCAGAATGATTACCCCAGATGGGATTTGGATCCATCCAGGCATGTTAGAAAGTTTTGTCCATTTGGAGATCTTAGAATGCTCTGCTTAAAACCAATCCCAGGTGCATGCCAAGGACTTTAGGGATGCCTGCAGTACTCAGCAGTTCACTCTTTGTAATGAGTGACTTTGAAAGCATGTTTTTTAAAGGAATATTCATAGTTGCAAAGGAGCTATCACATTCTTATTGTAAAAGCTGTAATGACTCTTTGGGGCCTCAACACAAAGAAAGCTATGCACACCCACTACAGATCTCAGCAGCTCTCTTTCTGATGAAGACAGAGAAAGAAGGCACCTCTCAAAAACTTTCTATTCTGTAGAGAGTTCTAGTCTAAATCCTTCTCACTTTATTCCTACCAACAACCTGAAAGCAGTCAAATCAGGCTAGAAACACCATGTTGAATATTAAAGTGGCTGTGAATGCAGATTGTGGTCTTGCATAAGCAAAGGATGAATTAAGAACAGACTAATAGCTTATGTTTAAAAGTGCTTTTTTCAGTCAGGTCAATTTACAATACATTTTTAATGGTATTGGCAGGCTGTATATGGATGGGAAAATTATGTGCTAAAAAGCAAAACCGAGGTGAGAAGAGGAAATTAAATCTCCATTTAGCAGAAAAATTATTTCAATATTTGTTCTCCTTCCAAAGCAAGATGAAAACAAGGACTGTTGAAACTTCCCAGTAAACAAAACTTCAGTTCCCATCAATCAAACCCTCATTTTATTAGAACTGAAATAATTAATTTTCCACATATTATTTATATAACATAAAAGCAAACAACCATCAAGGATTACATTTCAAAGGGTTTTTTTTTTTCCAATACCAGACTTCTACAGAGCACTCTAGTTCATCTTTTTCTAAGCACTGCATTATCAAAACCATAATGTTCCTAAATTAGGTTAATAGCAAGAATACAGAAAGAAACGTTTTATTTGGAAATTTTATGCTAGACTCCACTATCTGCCAGAATTCTCTTATCAACTGAAATATTATCAATTTTTTAATTACTAATACAAAGGATATTGTCTAATTCAGTAAAAAAAGTTAGCTTCTGTGCACCATCTGTGACAAATTCTGCTTTGGTTCATACTAAAACCCTGACTCAGCCCAAATATGGACATGAATAGAAAACTTTATCCTCAGTTTTCTTTGTCATTTGGTATAAACCTCTTCTACAAGTGTAGCCTAACCTGTATTATACAGATTTACAGATTCCTATTGTCCCTTATTGAACACTGTATATTCAATAGATCAATGACATTTGTATCATTTAATGTAATTCTAATTATAGACAGCCACTTAAATTTAGCTCAATAAGACACAGTTTATGTACTAAACAAATACAGATGGATATTATGGGAATTTAAATTCCACCGTCAAAACTTAGAAAGAAAGGGAATGGAAGGATTTATCAACCTTACTCAACAAATGGGAAAGGAAGATAAAGCCCAGTGAGAAGCTCCAGGCAGGATGTGGTTCCCACAGAGGAAGGTGGCAGAGCTGTCCTCAGGGACACAGCTATCCTGTGTATGGCAGCAGCATGAGATTTGTCCAAGGTCACATAGGAAATCATTATCATATTCCCTTTAAATTCAAATTTGTTGTGTGCCAATCCAAGTGTATTCATTGCAGGATACTGTTTCTCCTTGGAAACTATGAGAAGTCTCAGAGCCTGCGTGAAGGAGATAAGCTGAGGATACCACAGTGGTCCCTGCTCAGCACCTGTTGGCATTTAAACACAGGATTTCCTTTAAATTTCATTTTTTATGACTAGTTCAAATACAATGCCCACTGGTTAAATATCTCACCCCCTCAATCTCATGCAAAGGCCCTACAGTTCAACAAATCACAGTTGTCTTGCACATCCTGGACCTTCCAGCAGTCAGGAAACTTTTAAAGCCATTTGACTTCATGCAGCTTTGGCAGACAAACAAAGTGGGAACAGTGAAATGTTACCACACCCTGCAGTCGCAATGGACATCAAGGGCAACATACACTGTGAGAAGAAAACTGTGTAGACTATGGGGCTCAAGTGACACATTCATATAAAATATTTACTGTTCAGATTAACATACTGAATTTTGAGCAGACACTTTACATTTCATTACCACAGGTTAGTCCTTATTCTTGTTTATAGTCAAATCTCTAGGCTTACTTTTCTCCCCATGGCAGGACACATTTGCATTAACAACTTCTGAAGCTGCTCCATATCATAGCAATGTGGCACAGGTTTTTCAGTCAGATTGCATGACATACACTTCCACTCCAGCACAGCATACACAGGATGCCGTCAATATTCCTTTGCTTCTCACCCCAGTCTGTCCTTGCTGTAGTTAATTGTTAATGCCTTTCTTCTCTTCATGAAGTTGTTTCTCTACAGAATCACCAATACCATTTTTGCCTCTCCTCACACTTTCAGCACACATTCCTACTGCTTGCAAACAGTGTGCAACAAATAATACCATTCTTTAGGACTTTCTCTGATAACAATTCTCTCTGCCTCACACTCCCCTGTCCTCTCACGGATGCGTGCACGCTGTTTCACTGATGCTGCAGATTCTCAAATGGACTTTCCTGCTGATGGTGCTCTGTCTCACCTCGTATCATAAAGTGTCTCCCTGCATCTCCTCTTCATCCTTGCTGGTTTTACTTTCATGATTTATAGCATTTACAACCAGCCTTTCCAAAATTAATGCCCTATTTACTCACAGGAATTATATGGCTTGGTTAGTCTCCCTTTAGAAGGACTCTAAGCATGGAAAAGTACTGAAACTTTTCTAAAAAGTACTGAAAACTAAAGCTGAAATGGGAGTTAATTAATAAAAAAATTAAAGGATAGCAGCATAATTAATGTTACTTCATACAGATTTCTGGAAAATAGATTCTGTCAAACAAAGCCAATTTCATTTCTTGATGAAATTAAAGATTTGATTGGTAAAGGTAATGGTGTAGGCATGACAGACTCAGACATTTGGAAATGCACTTGGCTTCATTATTTGAACACATTCCATCACTGGATTTTCACAGCCCCCAACTGCCTGCTCTCATCTTTTCCAGTCATGCCTTTCAGTGGCACAAGTGCCATCACATGGCTGGGGAGATCAGCAGATGTGACCATTCCCCATTCCCGTATCATATGTGGCCTACCACAAAGCACAGATCCTTGTTGTAAGCATTCAGCAAATGAACATCTATTTCTGAGCATGTGTGAAATTAATGCAACAATCTCCAGTGCAATACCATATGGAAGAAAATGGTATTTATTAGCAGAATTTGAAGATGCTGGTTTTGTCCACTCACTCATTCTCTGTCTCTCTCAGAGTTCATCCATCACACTGTCAAGTGCACCACGATGTGTGTTCAGGTAGTCTGGCTGAGTGGATTTGCACGTGTCATGGCAGACAAGGGTTATCAACTATTAAGTTCTCATCACAATACTCAGTTTTTTCTTGACTGGTAATGACAAGTTAGTTTTTTGGCATATCTTCTATAATTTTTATGAGTCAACAGTTAAGAACAGGTGATCCTTTGTTTCCAAATCTTGCCTACTTAGGCACTCCTAAGTCTTAGTGAGGCTGCAGGTCAGTAGCTGATTTTGTTTATATGGAGCTTGTCTGAAAAATAAACATTTGTTTAGCTGTTGGTATAACAGGGAAAGAATTGTCATCACACACACAAATGTGCTAGTGGCCTTGTGTACCTAGTGTACCAAGGCCAGTACCTTGTGGCCCTTTAGTGTCCTTAGAAAGTGAGGTCTTGTGCTGGAGAGATGTCTGTACTTTGACTTTTTTGGGCTTGACCATACAGTAAATTCTCAGTTTCATTGCAGGGAACAGTGTTCTGTTATCAGCAAGTGTTATTCTTCTCACACTTATTTCACTGTTTTTTTCCAGTGTTTACAGAGACGTACTTGCATCTGTATTTTATTCATACCAATGTTAGTATTTCTGCTACAAGTCTCCACATGTTTAGTTACATGAGAGGAAAACCAGCCTACTATGAGAATCTCCAAAAGGAGAAAGCACAAGATGCAGAATTCAGCAGAGTGGATGTGCCATTCTGATACATTTGCAAGGCACAAGAGAAATAAATGAATTCACTTTTCAAATAGCAAATCTGTTTACTGGGCTTAGCTTCTGTGATCCTATGGACTCTCCTAGCCTCAAGCAGAATTTCTCCAGCATACACCAATAAAAAAGATGCTGTGCTACAGTTACTTCAGACAGCTTGGAACTAGACCTTGTATCCTCCAAACCCATGAGTGCAAGTTCTTGGTGTGCATTCCTTGACATACCGGCTCTACCCACAAGTGGAGACTGCACATGTCCTGACTACAAATTTAACTCGCTCTTTATTTCACTCCAGGAGCCAGGATTTGAGCATCTGAGTTTCCCATGTGGCAATTCCACCCCCAAGCTGTCTTCCAAGCAATGTTGCTATCTCCCTGCCAAAGACAGAGTTCACAAAGACAGCCCATTCCAGAGCCTTCCCCACGGTGATGGTGCACACTTAGGACATCTCCTTCCTACTCTGATCTAGCCTTGTCTCAGGTAGCCTTGTAGCCTCAACCCCTGCATGAAACACACATTCACACATCACAGAACAAAATAATCTTTCAGGACTGAATCTTGTTCCTCAAGCTGAAAAAAACACGTGGAACTCATTTCAATTCCACTAACAACAAAGCCATTTGGGAACAAGGGAGATTCCTGCCAAGTAATGTGCATTGTGCACTTCCAGAGAGTGCCTGAGTGGTCACAAGGTGGTTAAAGGCAATTCCTTATGCAGCTGGGGCTCTGTTCCTCCCACAGCACCCAAAAATGAGCGAGCAGGCAATGAATGTTAGCAGCCATCAATAACTATCAGTTTAGGATGGATTCAAAGATTGAAAGCTTCCCCTTACACAAATGCAAAATGCCCAAAGCCTCCCAGTCTTTCCATTGTTCTGCCTTTCTGCAGTCTCATCTATTCATAACATGTCTTCTTCACTACAGCAGGAAGCAGAAAGCTCAGGAGTGCAGTACAGCCATTTGTCACCATTCTGCAGATTAGTCCACTTTGTCTCAATATTTTTGGTGATGGCACTATTAATATGCAATGTTTCACTAGCATATAACTCTTAAAAAACTTAAGGGGTTCGGCTAAAACCAACCAAATAATGTACCTGAATGTGAAAATTAAATACTAGGGAACTCTCTAGAAACCAGAAACTCAGACACGATAGAACTGTGTAAATGGTGAGAACAGGGGAAACTTTAGAGGAAACCAAGGCAGCCTCTCCCTGCAAATACTGAAAAGCTAAATTTTGTGCCACTGAATTGAGGTAAAATGATCATACTCCTCCACATCTATTTAATATCTCCCTGAAAGCAGGTGTGCTTTCTCCTCATTTCAATCCATCAGACCAGAATAGATAATGTGATGCTCAGTGCTACTTTTTTACACTTTGGCAAGATGCTTCTAGGCATTTTGTGGGGTCAGAATGCCCCCACATTTGGTAAATAATAACTCCCTTATTCCTACAATAACCCCTTATTTTTCCATAGATGGATTTCTCTGCCTCCATCTCATCTTGCTTGCTTTATTGAATAGATGAATAGATCACCTTTGACTTCACATAATTTTGCCTTTTCTTGAGAGACTCTTGAGCATCAAGCTCTCTTTTTTTTCTCCTGTACTGAATTAGAACACTTTTGATTCCTTTTTTTTTTTCTTTGTATTGTAGACACAAGCACAACAGATTCTAATATCACAAAGAAAACTGTAAGGACTTTATATTTTATGAAAAATATCTGCAATTTATACATACAGCCAGCTTCAAATCTTAAACACTCCATATCACATCCAGGTGAGGTTTAAGGACAAACACATGCA
The DNA here is from genome assembly GCA_013400575.1 of Peucedramus taeniatus. Classification (NCBI taxonomy): domain Eukaryota; kingdom Metazoa; phylum Chordata; class Aves; order Passeriformes; family Fringillidae; genus Peucedramus; species Peucedramus taeniatus. The sequence goes on from WBNO01028049.1 coordinate 31,806, forward strand.
TAATTCATGAAAGCATAACCATTATTGGTAGCTCTGTAGAATAAATAGTCCTTGGTAGACACTGTGCATTTGAAGGATGCACCATATTCATGCTAGCAATATAGAGCCAAATTTGTATTTATGGTGCACTTGCAATCCATTCAATTCTGTTTCCATTTGAACACACTGGTGAAATAGAGTGCAATATTCTGTTTCAGTTACCAGCACAAGAGGCACAACTCGAAGCAGAGCCCCCGATAGCCAGAGAGCACAGAAGAGCTGATGACTGCACAGAGTCCACCAGGGATCTTGCTATGCCAATCTAATTAACCTGGAAAATGCTCAGCTAGCACCATGCTCTGGGCTCACGCACAGATGGAAAATGGGCTGTTCAACTATTGTGTGTGCAAGGCAGGCTTCTCATAACTCCCAAGTCAGCAGAAACATTTAAGCATATGCTTACCATTAATGTTAAACAGGTGCTTAAGTACGCTGCTGAACAGGGAACATAACAAGGAGCACGCCTCTGGAGGATGTGATTTTTGCTATAATTGCTGTTGCATATGATTTATTTGCTACCCTTAGATATTACCAACGGCCTCCTTTCCCTACCAAGACTGCAATTCTGTTATAATTTGAGTAGGAAAATAGTGAGAAATACTGTTTATTAAAAAAAAAAAAAAAAAAAAAAAAAAAATGCAAAAAACCCAAAAAAACAAATCAAGGCATATCTATAAAACCCAAGATACTAGAACAGAGAGGAGCAAACTTTAAACTTTCTAGAATCTTTTATAGATTTTGATTCCTGATGTCCAAATCCAACCAAAATGGACCATCCTTAACAATGTTTTTCACGCATTACAAATGTAGATGTACATGGTTAATGCAAATGAAATAAAATGCACAGAGAATAACTCAAAATCAACAGAGAATATAACATGAACTTCTCTTCCCTGAGAAAAACTCTAAATAGTGAGATCAGAAAAGACTCAATCATACTGATATGAACTACAATTAATTTTGGATACCCACAGTATTTTATACATCCTTCATGTAGACCACAGATCCAGTTTTTAACAGAGCAAATAAACTCAGAGCTCATGAATAGTCATACTCCTGTATAACAATCACTTGCTTTACAGACTAGATCTTCCTAAGTGGTACTTTCAGCCCCCTCACAGCCAGATGAGAAGGCATTATTATGAGCATATTTTTTACATCCTTATAATTAGGCACTAAAAAAAAAGCAATACAAGCTTATTTCTATGTTACTTTGGATATATCATAGGCTGCAGAAGAACTACTCAGTATTTACAGAAAACATGCCAAGCTATAATTTCAATTTTTCTCCATGTTTTTAATAATGTCAGTCCCAAATGATAAACAAATAAAAATGTTTCATTTTCAGCATGTTTTCCAGTTTAGCATCATCAGTGAAAACAAACACAAGCAGAAGTGCAGGCACGCAGCATGCTCTGAGGAACAGCTGAGGGAGCAGCTCATGGGGCTCTCCATGAGGGACAACTTATAAAATGAGATGAAGTAAAATATTCAGAGGGCCTGTCTTAACCCCCTCACTCTGCTTTTCTTCTGCTTGCTTTCTTACCATGCAGTTCAGCCATTTTATTTTTTCTTCTCAACTGCAGTATATTTCACCGTTGTTACCTTTAAAAATTACTGAAAACTCCTGGTGACACAGAACATGGCTGGGCTATATGTTGAGACTTAGATCTGAAAGCACCCGAACCTCAGACAAAAGTCTTACTCATTTCAGCAGGAGTAGTAAACCCATTAATTTTGGCAAAAGTTTTGCTTGAGTAAGTGCTGAATAATGACTACAGAATGAGGCTATGCAATATGTGACTGGAATTCATGCCAAGTCTGTCTACACATGCCTGAGTTGACAAAATCTCCTGGCCAGTATTCCCTGTAATTTGAGAGGGATTTTCCCCAGCATTGACAGTCTGTTTACCATCCAGTGCTTGACCTGGGCATGCAATGTTCACCACTGCAGCTCATCCCACTGTCTTGAATCGTTTGTTTTCTCATACTTGCTTTGATTGGACATTTGTGTGCATCTCAGGATAACCCCTGAAATCATCATTCCATAGTAATTAGGGATGAGATAGTGGGAATATTTCATAGAAACAGAGGCACACTATGAAAAAGGTCTTCCCACAAACAAAATTCTGAACCAGCTGCTAGAGATGCACAGAGTTTCCAACTGTTCTATTGTGCCTTGCAAGTGTGCAGCTTGGGAACCACCTATTTACAATTGAGGGTTGGACTCAGATCCAGTTACACACACACTAATTCTCCCCCTGATCAAGATATGACAGGCAATTCCACTGTTTCTGCTCCCACTCTTCACTTCCATAGTGATGAAGAGGATATTGCTGGGCATACTGAGCTCACAGGGAAAACATTGTGCTCAGAAATCACCAGCAAGGCACACACTTCTTCCCAGAGCACAGCACAAACATTACAACACAGGTGCTTCAGAAAATCCCAAGACCTCACAAATATTTCCACAGATGCACAAAGCCAGTTTTTGCAAAAGCAGAATTTAGACATAATCTAGATAATCTGCTCCGAGGGCAACAGGACACTACAAAAGCAAACTTTGTATGCTACAATGCAAGCTCTGTTTGTAGTGTCCTTAAGAGGATAAAACATCTATGCAATCTACAGGTGAATGCATGCTACAGCTGGGTCCCAGCTCTCTATATATTGTAAACATTCAGGCTCTAATAGTTTAGATTTATTTTTAAAATTGCATTCTCAATTGCAGCCTTTTCAAAAGGACTGAATACTGTGGGAACTTGCTAAATGCAATGCTTCATTGGGAAGGAATGCCAAGCTTACTAAGTGACAGCATTATGCATTAGTGGATTACATGAGATTTAGAGTACATAAAACAATTTAATAAATGGGCTTTGCTTGTTAATCTCACGTGAGTCACTGTGTAGTACAATACTGTACAGACAGCACACATGCAAACACAGACCTAGAAGAATAAATCCTCATATTGCACTTGTGATGACATTAAACCATTTGGATTATATAATTTTAAAGCCAAGGGTGCGTTATAATGTTCTAGGACAGCTCAATTTATACAAACTATGGACCAAGAGATTTCTGCTAAGGATGGCATCTTGCTGAGGGGGAGCTCCTCTCCTGCTACAGATGGGCTGTGCTGCTGGGAGACTAGATCTGCTTCTGCACAAGCTTGTAGAAGAGCAAAGCTCCAAATGTGGAGCTCATCTATCTCCACATTCTACTGCAGATGTAGTTGACAAACCATGGGCAGACGTGCAGAGTAGTTTTTGTCTGATGTAACAGAGGAGTCTGGAAAGGGTTCTCAGTTTCACTGAAGATGCTCTGGAATATCTATGACTATGTTTAAGCAACAGACAGACTCATCACTTAGATATCTGCAGGGTAGATGTTTATGGTTCAGCTTGTACCCCATAACTCCTTGAGTCAATGGAGAGAAGCTGGCATTTCAGAGTGCAGGTACCCTGGCCCATTTTACACATCTACATGAAGATGGGATGAATCATGGCCCAGACTCCACTGACTAATTTGTAGAGTGAGCCCAGGCTGACTAACTTAGATATAAATGTCTATATTGAAGAAGCCAGTGTTTAGTCAGAGGAATCCTATGCCCATCTTGTTCTAATGAAGAATTACCACATTCCCATGGAGACTGTTACAGCAGTTCATCACCTTCACTGTAAAAACCAGGCACTTTGTCTTCTAGTTTGGAATGCTCTAACTCCAACTTCCAGCTTTGAATCTTGTTTTGTCTTTGTCAGCTGCATTAAAGACCCTGATGGCACTAAGTGTTGTGTACAAACCAGAGGTGTTCTTGGGGCATGATGCTTTATTGCCTTCCCCTTTACATAATCAGTTAGGCCAATACTGAGAGTGCAAAGCTCTGCCAAGAAATGAGACCTCTGAGATGTATGAGAGTGACACTTGAAACGTGCTGTGTAGTATCTGCTGGCAGTTGAAAGACTCATTCCACAGTGCAGAAAGAGAAACTCTCCTCATCAAATAAAGCCTCAGGCCATCAACATCTACAAAACTTACATTTTAGGTATTTATCTTAACAAGCAAATCCAGACTTCATTAATGAATAAATGTAACCTCTCAAATTCAAATGCTGTCTTCCCAGCTGCACAGACAGCTCTGTGGCTCTGTTGCTGCTCAGGGCTCTGCAGCCACCTACTCAGCTGTCATTCACTAAAATCATAACAGTCCCTTCAACTTCTCCTCTTTTACTATTTGGGAAAGCAGTGAAAAGATTCAGAAAGAGAGGGAGGGGATAAACTGTCCTGTGAAAAGTCAGACAACTCAGAGGAGGAATGGAGAAATTAACACAAAGTGCACCTTTTTCCTTGCAAGTAAGAGAAACCAGAGAAGCTGCTGAGGAACACTGAAGAAAAAGATGTAGGTGTGAGGAGCACCACCAGATTCAAGATTTGGAACCCTTCTGACAGTGAAAATTAGAGTTAGACCACATGCCCTCCTTCAATCTCACAGTGCTAAATAAGGAACCAGCAATGTGTACTGCTTCTCACAGCTCCCAAAGTTATTCTGAGACAGCCTGGCACCTTGTATTTCTCACAGGTCCTGCAACTTTAGTGGTTCCCTTATAATTCCAGGCTTTTAATTTCTCTATCCCCTAAATAAGGATGTATCTAAAAGGACACTACATTACATGGACAATAGCAGGATCCTACAAAGCTCGTGGAGCTCTCTGCCATCCCACCTTAAATGTAAAAAGACTCCTGATTTCCACCAACTAGCACCATGACATTAGAACAGTTTTAGCATATCTTACACTTTTCCCACAATGCAGCAATTCCAGCACCTCCTATGGATTGCACGCCTGCTGCACATAACAAAGGGGAACCCTTGTTTCCCTTTGTGCCTGACCCAGAAATGATACCAGAATGTCACAGTCCTCAAAACATAACTTGCCTTTCACTAAGCAGCCGCAGTCCCAAAGATTTTTTGCTGCAATTCTTGCTGTAGTATCAGCAATTGAATTCCTGCCTGGTTTTAAACTTCAGCTGAACTCATGATAGCTCACCTGGGAACTGCTACCACAGTTCCCTTGCTTTCAGCTCCCTGTGCTTCAGCTGAGGTAGTAGACAAGTCAGGAATAGTACACAAAATCTGGATTGCATCTGGCTTCTAAGTCAAGCTGAATATAGGACATAGGGAAGGCTAAAGTAGCAGGGAGCTGCATTGGATCACAAACTCCCCCACTTCAGCATGAAAGTTTCAAAAAAAATTAGACTTTACACAGCTTCTTTAGCCCTTGTTAGGAAAACTGCATTTTTTGGCTGAGAAGAATTTCACCCTGTTTCAGTGCTGTGTGATTGAACACTGCAAGAAACACACCTGTAGGTAAATTATGGCAAATAAGGGAAATCACAGTAGAACACCAAGGTCTTATTTATTTTAGTTAGAATTTATTGCTCCTGAGAGGCACCAGAGTTGTGCTTCTCAAGAAAGAGCAGGAGCACTCCTGGGATGACAGAGTAGCTTAGTCTTCATGTCAATTGTACCCTTGTGGTCTCTGAGGCCTCAGAGGTGCTAGCAGACTTCTGAGGAGATAACAGCTGCCACTGGGCTTATTTTATTTGGGTATTTTTTATGTACATAAAAACTGCAGCGATCAGAGTTGGAATTTAAATGGTCAAACTGAAAATCTAAATCTCCAGACTCTCTTTCAACTCCTCTCATTGAACCCGAACTGTCTCTTTTGCCCTATTCATAGATTTTTTTCATCAGACTAAAGAAGAAACATGACACATCCACCATGGTTTCTCTTGACAGTCTCCAAACAATTGAGCAAGTGCAGGTTAGACTGAAATTCAGAATATGAGATTCACGGCAACATCCTTCTAACACACATTGACAGAGCAAGGTGCTCACTGCTTCCACTGACCACTAAGTGTGCCAAAGTAACAGCCTGCTCACACACAGCACATTAGTTTGCGTTCAAGCTCCCTCTTTACTCCTCCAAATCCATTGTTCCCACTCACCTAATTGTCTACAACCAAAGGAAGTAGCTCCTTATTACCCTTGTTGCAATTGTACCTCTAACAAATTGGGATTTTCACGAGTGCGCGTAAGAGAAGAATCTGGCACTACAGAAAAGGCCCTCTTCCAAACAGCTCTTTTGGATACATTCATTTGCAAATCCATCAAAAAAACCAAACCAAAAGCCTGTGTACATGATAGATCAGCCCCTGGGGAGATACAGGGAAGTGTAGAATAAAACATGTAGTTGGCACTATTGTCCTTGACCTGACAACTGAATGTGTAAGGAAGAAGTCTGGAATATTTTAATGAAATAAATTATATAGCTGCACCTATAGTTAGGATAAAATGCAAGTGTAATAAATTTACATCCAAAAGTGATAAAGATTTATCTCCATACTGTATTGTTGCACATTAACTTCAAATACACTGTGGAAAACTCAAGGGTATGTCAGTTCTTACTAGGAAAAACCACTGTGTATTAATCACTCCCTACAGCTTTTATGTAGAATTAAGAGAAATCCCATTGTAAGAGCTTGAGCTATTTCTGTAAGTTGCATTCCCCTGGCTCAAATAATGAATGGTAAATACAGCAGTAAAATAAAAATAGGCACCTTTCCAGGTAAATGCTGTTGTTTAAAAAAAAAACAAACAAAGCCCTGGTAAAATACTGCCACAGGGATAAAAACATATATCTCAGTGTCACAAGAATGGCTTCGTTTTTTGCTGGTCTAATTAGGTAATAAAGAAATCACAGGTGTAGTGACTCCATGAGCTATTACCACACTTAAAAAAGGTCCACTGCATGGCCAGGGACCAGTGTGTCAGTATTATCACCTGCTGTCACATCATTTTAGGAATGAAATAGCTCAATTTAACAAAGATTTTTAAAGAGAAGAAAAATCAATACATAGTTAGAAGCTTGTCAGGATTCTAAGTAACAGCAAAACTGCCAGAAAACAAACAAACAAAAAAAAGTCATGGTGGGCTTTGAATTTTCAATGACTCTGAATTCTGCTGAGGTACCTACTGCAGGGCACACTGTAATGCACCTCCTGGGATTCCACATACCCTGACCCTGTAGCCTCAATCACTGCCAAATATGTGAGGGGGGGCATCCACAGCACAGGATCTGCCATGAGTAGTTCAGGATTTTAATTTTAGTTGTACCAAAAGTGATATAAAACCGAAAATACTATTTTTTAAACAGCTTGAGGAAAAGGATAAAGTACTAGGCTTAACTTGTTGGAACTTCCATCCAAAGTGTAACCTCAGTTTTCAGAATGAGGTCTGCTAAATACTATCTTGAAGATATATAAAATCTATTCAAGTATCTTAGAGCTCAAACATTCACCTAAACTTAATTCTTGCTTAAATAAACTACAGATCCAGCTGCAACTACAGACCAGACTAACACAGAAACCAGGTGTGTGTGGTTGTGGTGGACCATAAAAGCAGGCATTATCTAAATAAACCACCTGTCTCCCCCACCAAAATCAAATGTAAAGAGTTTGCCTGCCTTTAAATTTGATTCCCAGTGCCTCAAAAATGAGGTCTCCAAAGAAAAACCTTGCATTCAAGTCCAGGGAGACTGCCCCAAGTGACAGAAGTATCTGTGACTTAGCAGCCTGAGGGGCCAGATCCTGTTCCTGTCTGACTCAGAGGCAAAAACTACTGTCTGTGGCTGAAGGCTGGAGTTGTGTGCAGCCCCTGTTACCCAGCCCTGTGTGCAGATTGATCACTCAGCCTTTGCTCATCCTGCAGAGCTGTGGAGGTGCGGATCCATTTTGCCACGCTCGGAAGCTCCAGCCCTGTGCTGAGTGGCAGTGGGGGAATCCCTGCCTGCTCCTCATTTCCTGACTTCAGAAACCAGCAAGGAAATGTGCAAGAGGTTTTTATTAATTCTGTGATTTTACACAATCTGTGTATGTGAATTAAGCTCACCCTGTACTTGAATCAAAAAATGTCATCTCAGCTGGTTGATTGCTTTTTTCTTACTAATAGAGAACATCCTAACCAAAGGCTATAATGACCATTTGGATGAGTAGCTTAAGCAGATAACAGTCTAAATTTTTCCACATTAAAAAAGTTCCAGCACTAGATATTTCCCAGGCTTTTAAAAAGCACAATAAAAGGAGAACACTGCAATCACACAGGCTGTGCAATTCTGTTGGGAAAAGAATGTTTGTAGAAGTTCCTGTTCAGTTCCCTTACTTGAATTCACAGGTCACATAGCATTGCACCTTCCTCTTAAACACTGCTGCTGGAAAAAGCAATATTATTGGAGTTGGAAAAGGAGGCACTTCCTTGAAAAGCCAGCAAAGCATTTTACTACAGAACTTGATTAAAGGATGGTGAATACTTTGGCTGCTTCTTGAACACGTCAACAGAAGGCATGAGAGAAACAGATACTACAATTGTATTAAATACTAGCATTTCCCCTCACAGGGGAGGCAAAACACAGGCAGGAGTGCTCTGCCTGAGCAGAGAGGGGACAGGAGACCAACAGGTGCCCTTTACGAGCTTCAGGTTATTTGAAATGAGTTGGTTTTAAGGCGAAGCGCCCTGAAGCCTCTCCCAGCTTGCGGTGCTCCCCCGCCCCACCGCAGCGAGCTCCTCCCGGCTGCGGAGCCGCCGCATGCGGGGCTCCACGCACCCCCAGCCCCACCGCCCCCAGCGGGTCAAGCCAGCAGGCAAAACACACCAATATATTTCCATCAGCACAAGATGGCAACCAGCACTTCTTCCGGCAGAGCAGCTGGGTGCTTTTATTTTTTCCTTAAGGGAGGAGGGGGATTATTGAAAAGGCATCCTGAGTAGGGGATTTTTTTTTTTTTTTTTTTTTAATGGCATGAAGACAAATGTTTCCAGTAGTAATGCCGGGGGGAAAAGCGAGGCAGCCCGCACAGCCGCCAGCTCACGCACACACATCGTGGTCATCAACTTGGCGAAGTTGGCCGTGCCAGGGTGCGGTGCCCCAGCGAGCCCCGCGCCCCCCTCCCCCGGCAAAGGGGACCCCCCCAGCAGCCCCAAATCCCCCGCGACCCCCTTCAGCAGAGGGACAGACACCACGCGGGGCACGGACAGGCAGCAAAGCCCCCTCCTGTCTCCCCGGGCAGCCCAGCCCCAGCAGCGGGGGCTCCGCACCGACCGCGGGGTCTGGCAGCGCCGAGCCGAGCAGGGAGCCCCGACACTTACTTACAGTCACTGGAGGCGCCAGCAGCAGCCACTTACCAGCATGTTTCCTTGCATTTTAGCCGTTTGAAACATTGCCTTTTCCTTCATTGTTGCC